>JAPZEB010000023.1:7132891-7159467 GCA_029783705.1 Chaetodon striatus | reverse complement strand
ACGAGTATTGATGTAATCTAAGATTAGGTCTACTCAGAGTTTAGCAAAACTAGGTTTAAAATAAGTAAATCCAGATTTAAAATTAAGCACAGCTCTGTTGCACAATCAAAAACTAATCTCCATTTAGAAAACCCAAGTTTATTGATGTAAACTGAAATGAAATAGTTTAATCAATATGAAGATGCTTGCTTACACAAATTAAAATAATAAAAAATACATTTGCATGCTGTCGGGACCTTGTAGGTTATAAAAGAAGTGCTATAAAATAGGGGAAGAAACTCTGTATTCCCTATCAAAACGTTACATTGTTTGTGGGCCAGTTTTGCAGTTAGTTAGCCTGAGGTTACTCATGATGGCTCAGAAGAGAAGTTTTAATTTGTCTTATGACAATCCAGCAGACAGTGGAGTTGTGCGGACGAAACAGGTCCCCATCCATCCTCTGGAAACATCTGGTAACACAAATTCTCACCAGGAACTGGTGCACTGGTGATACAGCTGCATTTCTTTCACTGCCATGTTTGAAGATAGTTTTAATTGTGCAGTGTGTAAGATTTAGGGGAATTTAGTGGCATCTATGGAGCTGATGATTGCAATTTGCAACTTGCTGAAAATTCTCTACGTTAGAGTTCCCTCAGTGTTCATTGTTCAGGAGGTTTTTACTTATTCACAGAGGTATCTTCCTCTCTAGAGCAAACCGACCAGGAAATTAAACCAGTATAATCACAAAATGAAGCAATTCTGTATTAAAAATCTGTGTTTTTCTGACACTGCTTGTTGCAAAGGGGGGGCTAACTATGATGTTTGAGGCAAAAATGTGAATGGCTATTGAGCCAGTGTTTGGTTTGACTGTTCAGGATTACTGTAGAAACATGGCAGTGCAACATGGCAATCTTTGTAGTTGAGGACCCGCTCCATATGTAGATGTAAACAACTCTCTCAAAGGTGACGAAAAATATATCTCCGTAAACTCTACATACTGTATCTTTAAAGTTTGGTGAAATTTGATTTGAAGTTATACTATGATTTAATAAGGTGTAGCCTTAGTGTAGACTCCTTGTTTAAATGTTGCGATCATTGTTTCATATACAGTAGTTATTAAAGGATATAAATACCTATTCAAGCCTATACCTTTAAAAGATACGATCAGTCATATGAGCACTGGGGGAGCCATTGTTGCTGCCTTGTCGTACAAGATAGTAGCTCTGTGTAAAATTATGCCTACTTTTCAACAACTCTACTTTTCTGAGAAGAGGCCATAGAGAAATCCTTACTGAAAATACTTTAAAATATACTAAAGCTCTTGTATTGAATTTGTCCCAGGCAGGACCCTTTGTCTTTGCCCATTTTCTTTAAATAACTGCATCTCTGAAAGCACACAGTGTGGCCATATGGGAAGGATTTGATAGCAATGAACCTATGGAGTGATGTTAAATGGATTATCCCTGGATTCTCTGATGGAAGATTATTGCTACAAGTCATCTGATAAGCATGCTTCTATAGGCTATTGCAGTAATTTCAAAACTTATTTTTTTTTCCCTTTTTGTTATTTGTCAAAAGTGGAAAATTCAAGACACATTTTTTCCACTGAACGGGTGCCCAGTTTTGGAACTCCTGATTTGAAGTGAATGCGGTCTGTCAGGTGTCCAGATAGGAATTCCCAAATTCTGACATCCTCCGCTCGTCATGTCTCCTATGATTTTACATCACTAGACAACGTTGTGAAATAGGCAGCAGGTTGTGATAGCAGTCTCTAAATACATGGCATTTAGCTTGCTGAGGTTTAGTCCAGCTTTTTTGCTGTGTATCAAAGGTGTTTGACATTACTGTTTTATTGGACACTTGCTGTATAGTGCTTTTGATTACATGTGTAAGGCTGTTGCACAATCGTGCGAGACTCTTGTAGCTTTGCTTTTAATTGCATAAATGCAGGAAGCTTTTAAATCAGGCAATATTTTGGTGTTCTTCCATCTTTAAAGAAGTCAGACACAGTGCAGCATCGGTGTCTGGATCTTCATCCTTAAATGCACAAATGTGTCAAGATATGAGTCCTGGCAGACTTTAAAGTATGACTCACAAGCTCCCTTAGGTATAAATTTATTTTGGGGGGCAGAATATTTGTATTCAGATGAGCTACTTGCAACATAATACAGATTAGTTCCACTAGCACACACATCTCATTTACATATGTGGAGAGACAGAAGGAAACAGAGGAGAGGATCCACATCCTCGCCAGATGTCATCAGCGTGTGTAAGAAGACAAAAATATGTTTTGCAATTCTTCCCTTGATGCGGGTTGTTCATCATCATTATAGCTCTGGTATTGATCAGCGCAGTGACGGAGAGAGAGGAAGAGAACAAGAGGAAGGATTTTTTTGGAAGCCGAGATGAAAAAGAAGAGGAACTGAACACTTTCCAACAATACTCTGATTCTGTTTTGATTTAGATAAATATGGAGTCAAACAGGAACCATTTAATTGATGTCTGCCTTTTTATGGGAGTGTTTATGTGCAAGTGTGTGGAGGGATGTGTTGTGTATATGTGGCTTGTGCTGTATATCACACACACTACCTATGTGCACGCTCCCTTTTGTCTTGGTGTACAATTCTTGAGAGGAATGCTCCTGTATCCTGTATGGATTTATTTTTCAACCCTGGGAGGTGAAGGCACATTTGTCAGAGTGGGTGTGAAGACAGAATTTATTGCCTCATGGCTTCCGCCCAGGATGAGGACTGCGAGGATGACGGGACACAGGGAAGACCCGCCCTCCCTGAGGGGACGTTTGCTGCGGCAAGGAAAGAGGAAGGAGCTCCCCGTGTAGCCATTACAACTGATGGATGTAGGACTAGGAAGGACTGAGCTCGCGAAGCCTCGTATCAAGAAAAGTTGCAAAAACGATGCGTATGGAACTGGTTTAAACTGCAGATGATTCAAGTTTTACCCCCCTGAACTGAACGTCGTTGCTAGGAAATATCCAGCTAAACTTCACTCACTGGCCAAAACTGACCTATTGCAAAGTCCTGCCCTCCTTAGTTACTGTTGCTAACTTGGACAAACAGTCCTTCCTGGCATAGTGCCAGGTAGCAAAACAATAGGATCTGTTGCTAATATTCCCCAAGAGCTTATAGATTATTTTTGGAGTTGAACCGATTTCTTGTCATCAAGGAGCTGCCGATACGCCTGCGTGTGGAGAGATATGTTGAGAATAGTGGTACACCGTGAAGAAATGAAGGATGATGGAGGAACTGGAGGGTGGTGAGAGTAAGTGTGTCAGTAGGGATTGTTAAGTGGGAACCACCCGTGACAGATGTGTCCAGAGGGTTCATACATAAGATGCAACATCCCTGAAACATCCATACTATAGGCTACTGATACATTACCTTGTACAATGACTCCAAAACGTAAATTTTTCCTCTTACCTGTAGTGCTACTTATAAGTCTAGATTGTTTTGGTGTGAGTTGCAGAGTGTTGGAGACATCAGCCCTCTCTCAAATATAATGGAAGTAGATGGTGCTCGGATTGTGGTGCTCAAGGGCCAAAAAAAGTAGCAATGTCTCTTTCCAGAAATCATGACCCAGTTACTCAAGACTTTGTTGTGTACAGTTTAACATAGGAACTATTTTCTTTCAACAAAACTACATCCGCCAATTGTACCACCGTCCAGAGGGAAGCATGCATCTACTGCTAGCTCACTTAGAAACACTGAGCTAGCTAACATTACGGCTCAGCTGAGGAGGACGCCGTTAGTGTTTACATCTTGTGCTGTCAGGAGTCTCTTGTCCATGACTAGATGCACATTTCCCCCTGCACGGTGACACAGTTGGCAAGTGTAGTTTAGTCTAAATAAAATAGTTTCTACATGACACTGCTTCAGCATATTTTGCAATTCTTCTTTTGTTCTTGACAATATGAGAAATTATTAAAAAAAAAAAAAAAAAAAAAAAAAAATATATATATATATATATATATATATATGTGTGTGTGTGTGTGTGTGTGAAGACGATAAATTAAAGGAATAGTTTGACTTAAAGGAATAGTTTGACCATTAAATTTAGAATATGATATGACTATATCATATATGATATGACTATAATATGATGTGACTATAATATGACTAATAAATTTATAAAATTAGTTAAATTCTCTTTCCAGTAAAGTCAAAATGTGGTTACAGAACAGTCCTTTGGTACTCCTTCCAGTCCAATTTATCAATTTAAAGCTTTGGCCACACAAAAAAAAAAAGATTATGTGAACATATTTCTATCTGGTGTTCATATAGCTGAAGACCAAAGAGCAGAAAACTTAACCAGGATGAAAATTTAAAAAGACTTTTTTTGTTGTTGTTGTTGAAATAATCAGTAGGTAGATTTAGCCATTTAATTCAGTTTTTAGGCATACATTGTACCTTAGTGGACTACATGCTTGTGAATATCAGTGCTTGTTTAACTCAATAAATTCAGTGTAATGTACTTTATTTCTCTTTATTTGGTTAAGATTTTATTTAATACTTTAAAGGTTGAATAGGTCATAGCAGTGCTGAAAACCTTGATGCCTTCATAAATACCAGAATGCTAAATGAACAGATTTGTCTTATATTTGCCTGTGGGCATACAAGCACCCATACGGTATATGCATTATATGTTCACAAACATTAGCAAATGTACAGGGTTCATTTTGCTCCCAGGGCAAGTCAGTGACTCATCTTCTGCCTCTTCCCTCTCTCTCTCTCCCCCTCTCTATTTCCTTCCTCTATTCTTCTATTGATCAGCTCACTTTCTCCAGGTCCTGAGGGTGTTTAATGGCTGCCCCCTCCCAAGGTCGTTGGAGTCCTGGCAATCATAGATCCATCATCAACAGAAACGCTCTCATCATGGAAACCCCCTACCTACAGACTACGTTCCTTGGCCCCCCCTGTAGAGGGTGTGATTGCTGAGGGAGGGGTAGTGATACTGAGACAAGGTTGCCTGTCAAGATACAAATCATCCAAACCATGTAGTGTACCTCTCTCTAAGGAGGGGGGAGGGTCTATATTTGAGTCTGATTTATTTTTGATTTATTTCTGTTTATGTAATCTCTTGAACAGATTTGTGTTCGCTTGTTTAAAGAGTGTATGTGGGTGTAGCGTGTGAGGTGAGGAGAAAGTGACAGAGAGGAAGAAACATAGCAAAAGAAGGAAAGAGATGGTCCTCCACACCACCCCTTACTCCAGTGCCTGTCTGCACTTCCTGGATGGCTTGTCGTGGAGCCTGGTGTTTCCCTGCTACTGGCTCCTGGACCGGCTCCTGGCCTCCTGTGTGGCCACGTCCTTGGAAAAGCACCAACGCTCCCAGGATCCCTGCTCCTTCCTTACCTTGTGTGTCCTAATCTCCACACCCCTTTACCTGCTCCTCCTCCTTGCCTCCTTGCCCTTTGCACTGCTGGGCTTCATCATCTGGGCTCCCCTGCAGGTGGTCCGCCAGCCCTACTTGTACACCCACCGCAGGTTAGTGTGGACCTTGGTGAAATGGCTTTTTTTTTGTTTTTCTTTTCTACCTCTTGTTTTCATGTCGTGTAACCAATGACAGATTTAGTAATTCCATCTCATGCTCCTGGTGTTGCTAGTGCTAGTTTTCTGAAAAATTTGACGTCTCGGTTATATTGTCACCTATGTATCTGCCATGGCACCCAGACACACCACAGTGTTTACCACAGAATGAGAGTGTACGTATGGTGTGGTGTGGGGGGCCTTTATCTTTGTCTTCTAAATGCCTGCATCCCTTTGTAAAATTCTATGTCCCCTTTCTAAACTGGGAGGTTTCTGTGTGTCTATGAATACAGCGCAGACAGAGCTCTCCATCAATTCGTTTATTTAAAACCTTGGGAGCAGTTTGTGACTCACAGGTGGATAATCGCTCTGTCAAGCCATTCAGAGCTGATCAGATAAGAGAGGAGCAGCTGCTGCAAGTGAATGCAGCTCTGCTGCTCTGTCTCTACCCTGAAAGTGCTCTGTGCTCAGACAATGTGGTACTATAAATGATCAAACATGTATATATTCCATCAGCACTCAAAATGAATGGTCCATCTCTATAAATCTGACTCACAGAAAACTGAAATTGAGGCATTTCTTGTTAATCTAGATCTCCCAACTCTGTCATCTGAACATATACTTAATGCTCCAGTAACTAAGGAAATTTCGGAAATTATACAAACCCACAGAGACCCCCTCTTTGATGATCTTGAGCTATGGCCAGGGTCACGAAGCCTCAGGCTATTTCTTCACGCTATTACTGAAATGTAGCACTACCAGTTCCCTGAAAACCGTGTGGGAAACAGATCTCAGAACCACATTCACTGAAAATGAATGGACTAACATCCTGCATTGTACAAAATGCATGTCCCATAATATTCACACTGTCATGGCTCTGGCCGTATGTTGACATGTATCAGTTTCTCTGTGTCGTTCCCGTGTTTGACTATGAGAGGCAGTGCTGCTCCCCAACTACCGTCTCCTGTTTTAAACCCCCAGCTTCCCAACAGTCCACTTTAAAAGTCACTGACAGCAGCAGCATTCCTATCCTCAACCTTCAAACATCATGCATTGTGTATTTGTTAAATCGAGTGATTTGTGTTACAGTAATGTTTGATTGTGGCTCCTGAGGGCTATTATAGTGAGTGTTAGTATTAGCGTGTGTAAAACACTGTGAGCATTGATTAGACTGTTTGTGGTACTAGTTTACATTTATAATTTTTAACTTAGCTTTGAAGCTGTGGCGATGGGCTCCCATTTTATTTTGTATACTTTTCTCATGTTTATGATGTATCCCAGGGAGCCAGATTTAGTGAATGTCTTTTTGTTTATTTTTTCTCACACAGGTGTAGTTAGTAAGTTTGGGGTTTAGATAGTAGTTTTGTTTGTTGTTTTGGCCTTGGTCCACCCTGAGTTATTTTTGCTTCACATTACTGTTAAACTAAGTTCATTTTCTCATGGTAATAAATATTTTAACTTAGAACTGTTATTCCTGTGTTGAGCTGTCTGGTTTGGCCTTATGCACTTTTATGTTGTGCTCCCACTCCCCTAGACAGGGGTGTAACATAAAATGGGGCCTAGTGCGTCCTTTTTTGTCTCGCTCATTCTGGTCATTGGTCAGTTAGTTGTTTCTTTCTTGTCTTTGGTTGGCTATTTCTCTTTTTGTATGGGAGTACATTATGGAATTTGAAATGGAAGACCTTACCAAAGGTCCCACCCCTGCAAATTTGGACTGATTTGTTTTTTGATTGCAAAATTCTTTGATGTCTCTGTCCCATTGAACGCACGCAAAGCATAGATAAAAGCTTTGCTATCAGAGAAGTTGGTGGAAAAGAGCATGCTTACTAAATTTCAGCCTCAGGTTAGTCATGCCCCTGAGGGTGTGCATGTGGAAGTGGAGGCAGAGGCTACCAGAGGCTGCCACTGCCGCCCAAGTAGGCAGTAGGCATTTCTCCAAAAGAAAGAGCTATGTAAAAGCTCAGAAAGTCCTAAAAGTGTCAGTTTTGTGCAATCTGTTCCTGCTTCACCCCCTCCAGGCACATCTGACGATGTTGAGCCTGTCCTCAACAAAAGTTACCGACTTTTCATTCTGCAAGGTTCAGTTTCTCTGAAAGGGAAAGAATAGGATCAGGTGCCAATTGTCATTTTGTGCAACACTGGCACTAACCAGTCACTTTTGTTACACAGTGTTTTGCCTTCCTCACGCTATTCATTTTGCAGATCTTGGGGGGTGGAAATGAATGTTTTGAGAGCCCCGTTGCACAAAGTTTTGCTGCTCTCTCCACTTGTATCTGGCCCTGTCAAGGTTGGTCCTCGTGCCAGTACCAGTACCGGATGTAGGCATGATTATGGGAAACGATCTGGCGGGAGGAAAAGTTTTTCCAACTCCCCAAGTGATTGAGAATCCAGTTGCCGACACTCATGTTCCAAATCCAGCTGCTGTCAATCTGTCCTCTGTTTTCCCTCCTTGTGTTGTTAAGTAAACTCAAGCGAGTAAATTTGGTGATGTGATGGATTTCTCAGGTCATTCTTGTGGTCTTAGTGTGGTTCTGAAGAGCCAGAGCCACCTGCAGAAAAGTCAAAAAAGTGTATGACTGATAATCTGCTATCGGCTGAGGCTAACTTGACTTTTAAAGTGGATAGGGCTGAGTTTATTCATGTGCAACAGACCCAGCTCTGGTTACGTGACTATCTGCTGCCAAATTGAGCGCTGAGTGTACACCTGTCTACAGTTTTGACTGTGTTTTTTTTATTTTATTTTTTTTTATTGCACAACTGGTATCCTCCCTCGTCTAAAGAATTCAGCTGGAACTCATTCCAACAGGTGGTTGTGCCCCAGAGATTTAGCCCTCAAGTCCTTAGCTTAGCACATGGTAGCTTTGCTGTCG
Source organism: Chaetodon striatus (assembly GCA_029783705.1). Classification (NCBI taxonomy): domain Eukaryota; kingdom Metazoa; phylum Chordata; class Actinopteri; order Chaetodontiformes; family Chaetodontidae; genus Chaetodon; species Chaetodon striatus. The sequence goes on along the minus strand of JAPZEB010000023.1, from coordinate 7,151,075 downwards.
GCCCACTCCCCAAAACAAAATCAGGACATTTGTACCTGCTGACCTTGATGTGTGCTGCCACATGATATCCTGAAGTGATCCTGTTATGCACGCTCAAAGCCAAAGCCATTGTGAAAGCCCTCATACAGTTTTTCTCCACTTTCGCCTTGCCAAAATCTATAACAGAAAAATCCAGTGCTTATCATCCTCAGTCTCAGGGCACACTCAAACGCTTCCATTAAACATTAAAATCCATGCTGAAGAAATACTGTCTCGAGTCAGGGAAAGAGTGGGATGAATGATTACCACTCCTCCCCTTTGCTGCACGAGAAAGCATGCAGGAATCCACAGGTTTCAGTCCTGCAGAGTTCGTGTTTAGGCACACCATGCACAGTCCTTTGTAGTTGGTCAAAGAATAAATATCTGTCCGACACCATTATCTCTAGCCGAAATGTGTTAGACTACGTGAGCTCCCGTAGCAAGCGCTTATATAAAGCTTGTGACACCGCGCGCTGTTAAAGTTAAAGTTGGTGACAAAGTTTTGGCTCTCCTCTCAATCCCTGGTGCCACCCTTCAGGCAAAGTTTTGTGGTCTGTATGATGTGAAGGATAAACTGAGTGAAACTGACTACATTGTGGGTGCCCCTGATCGAAAAAGAAAGTCTTGTGTATGCCACATTAATATGTTAAAGCCATATTTGGCTTGTGATGCTTCCCCGTCGTCTCTCTCTGTGGCCTCCATAGTGTCCACTGTCGCACCAGCTCCTCCTTCTTAGTATTTTCCTGAGAGTGATGGGATTGCAGATTAATTCCATACCTGATGTTTTATCATCCACTAAAGTAAGGCATAATAAGAGATGAATAAATCCCCATTTTTGTGATCTTAACTGTAAGTGACCCTGGAAAGACAATTCCACCTGGCAAAGCGGCACGTACTGGCTGCTGTGGCTCCCACACAGTTTTGTTTACCACATGGTGTCATACCACACAGGGAATATTTCAGGAGGGGAGCATTTGCCTGCCTGATTTTGTAGACTTGCAGATTTTGCTGATTTGGATATTTTCGTTGATACTTGTATCAGTAGCCAGTTAAGTGGTTCATTTTTTGTCTTTTTTGTCTCTATGTGCTACGCTTAAACCAGTTATGAATGACTATGATCAGAAATTTGTGTTTTAGTTATCAAAAATACAATTATCCTTATAATTAGATTGTATCAATATTTTACACACAGTGCACATTATCACATAAACTCACTCTGCTCCGTGCAACATGCCTAGACTCTGTTAAAGAAAGAGTCTGGGATGCTACTGAAATGCACTGCTTTGCACCTGCTGAAATATAGCAATTTTCCAGAGTGGCATCGATCAGCCTGGGCAGCCACTTTGTCGCCTGGCATATTTCTACTGCGTACACTTTTCTAGTTGTCTACCATAAATAATTTTGCTCATTGGTCTGGCTTCTAGCTGCCATTACTCAAAAGTGGCTACCCACCATTACCACAAACTTTGAAATACTAAATTCAGCTCTGTTTGCTGAAAGAGCAGCACTGTCCCTGTTACTCAGATTTCTTAGTGGCATACAGTGTAAAATGTGAGGGATGTTCCCTTTGTTATCTGTGTTTATTTATGGGAATCAAACTGCTGCCCAATCATTCATGCAGTAAGGGCTTATTAAATGTTATGGGCAAGCCAGCCATTGGGAAATACGGGCAGGGAAACAACAATTTCAAAAGTAGGCCCTTCATAGTTACAGGTCCTAGGCCTAAAAATGCACTCCAATGAATTAATGAAGTAAAGTCAAACACTGATTGAGGAAATTACTGCAAAGTATTAAATCATAAGATCCAAGATGGAGTTAATAAATATTTTTGTTCCTCATTTATTCAACAATGTTACTTTAATCAAATATGGGTCAAATTGTGTGCAGAACTGAAGTTGTGTAGAGTATACAGCTGTCAATTTGCAGTTTTCCACTTAAACCTGATTTATGCAAGTTACACTGTATAGGGACCCCAGTGTGCAGAAATATTTTTAAATTCACCATTTTGAAAAATGGCAATATTCCTTTGCCATGGCAAAATTTAGCGTAACTTTGGAGTGTTATTTGGCCCCCTTTCCAACAAGATAGCATAACATGGCTGGTATGAATGAGTGCCTTATGTCCTCTAGTTTAATGACACCTGTGTCTTCATTGTATCTTTGTACTCTACCTCCCTTCCCAACTTCAGCTCTACCTGTCATACCTGCTACTTATTCACATTTTTTGTCAGGTATTTGTCCATCACCTCACTGCTCCTTTCATTTTCTTGTTCTTTTCCTGTAGGAGCTCCTGATTTTTGGTGAGGTATTCTGACTTTACTAATCAGGCTGTAGTCCACCTCACATGTTTATATTAGTGGCAGTAAGCTCTGAGTATCGCACACCTGACCCATGTCAGATGGACTGCACCATTTCACAATATCTGTTGAGGGTGGGAGTATCAGGTGGCATGTTGAAATGTGTTTTAATTATAAAATCAATTTTATTTATCATCATTTATCAGTGATTTAAGTCAGTGAGTAAATTGCTGTACTTGATCCCATTTAAGGGTCAACCATAGACCTTCTCATGGGCCCCCCCTTGACCTTAAAACAATGACGATAAAATTTTGGTTATATGGGCAACATACAACAACAGAAAAGGATATGAAGAAACAATGTCAGCATCATTGTAAATTAGTGCAGACTATAGAATATCCCATGTTACTATCTAGATTTATATTAAGCTTCTTAAAATAAGACTGCATTTTTAATTCAAACAAGAAAGTTTTAAGTAAATGTTTCAGCCCCATTTCCCAGCACAGCACGAACATACCTCTGCAGTATGTGGGGCTTGATAGGACTTTGTGATTAATTTCAGTAACTCCACGTGTTGAAATTCTCTCTGCTTTAAATTCTAATCTCTTTTCAACTAAAAAGGCAGGGTACCATACTGCCATGTTTATGTCACATGCAGGCTACTGTAGATCAAGGAGATGGGGGTTACAGAGGGCTTGTATAAAACAAAGTTTTGTTGTTATTACGGGTCACCAGTACAGGTCAACAGAAATCATGATTTACTCTGTTCCTTGATTTATCTATCTCCAAAACTGTATGAAGTTGTTTCGTTTTTTATTTATTCATATGAAGAAAAGGTATTGCCTGCACACAAGTAAGATGAACATATCTTTATTAAGATTTTATAGTATGGAATAAGTCTGCATGTGTAACCTTTTCTTCATTGATGCTGTTATTTGACAGCCTTGCACCTACATGATGTGCATATAATTACTCTCCTTCAATTTATTTTCTCACTGCGTGTGCCACTGAACTGTTCTTAAGCTAAATGGCCGCTTGCTTTACCTTCATATTTAGTGTACAGACACGAGAGTGGTATTTATCCTCTCAACCAGAAAGTGAAAGTGGATACTTCAGAGCTTCTGTTTGAGTTGATACAGTATTTTGTTGCTTTCCTTGTGCAGACCAGACAAACACCAGGCTGAGCAGGGCCAGGCTGGACCAGGGGCTGTTGGCGTTGGGGAATGGAGGCCACAGGGCAGAAGTTTCTGCTTCTGCAGTGCCAATGTATGTTTGCTGCCCGACTCCCTGGCCAGGTTCAACAACCTGTCAGACACACACAGGAGAGCCCGGGAGGTGGGGAAGAGGATCCACAATGGCGCCAGTCGGCCTCAGATTAAAATCTACATCGACTCACCTACCAACACTTCCATCAGGTAAAGAGAACTTGCTCTTAGGCTTTAATCAGCTTTATTCAGCAGAAGTAAAAGCATTTTCAGTTGTTGCGTATATCGATTAATTACATTTTGAATACTTAATTCACGCTTTCTTTTTTTCTACCTGTTTTATTCATCAGTGCGGCGTCCTTCAGCAGCCTTGCCACAGGTTTCCGCCGTACCTCCTCCCTAGACCAGCGTCCAGACCAAACACACACCACCAACGGCCCAGCCGACACTGAAACTGAACCCCTCACCGAGTGCCCAATTCACCCCTCAGGTGCCACCGACTGCCCTGTTCACCCCTCTGCAGGAGACCAGGGCTCCTCTGACTGCCCCCTCCACCCAGATGGAGCAGATGTGACAGGAGACTGCCCCCTCCACACTGCAGGGACTAACAGCGGCCCAGACTGTCCTGTTCACAGCTCAGGAGAAGCTCCAGACTGCCCCATGCATTCCACGGGGGCTCAGAGTGGCCAAGGCCATCATTACTGTCCCATGCATGGGCAAGGGACCCAGACAAAACCATCCCCAGACTGTCCAATTCACACCTCAGGGGTTCAAATCAGCATCAGCGCCCCAGAGCCAGACCCACAGGAAGAGGAGGCCGAAACAGGGAACCATCGGCCTGGGGAGCAGGCAGGAGGAGATACGGGAAGCATGACTGCCTCCAGGGAATCCCTCGCTCGTTACCATGGTGGTGACGGTGGTGTAGGGATATCCTCCAACAACACTCTCTCTCATGTGCCTCGCACATCAGTCTTTAAACGGCCTGGCCGAAAACGCCGCCATGGAGATGAGACATTTGACCATGAGATCTCTGCCTTTTTCCCTGCCAACTTGGATTTCCTGGCTCTGCAAGAAGTGTTTGACCATGGATCGACGACTAGACTGCGACGACAGTTGCATCGCTACTTCCCCTATGTGTTGAGTGATGTTGGCCAGTACGGCTGGAAAGGCTGCTGCTCAAGGTTTAAATTCCTGAACAGTGGACTACTGCTGGCCAGCCGCTACCCTATCCTGGATGCACGGTTTGAGTGCTACCCCAACGGGAAGGGGGAGGACGCACTGGCAGCTAAGGGGGCACTGTTTGCCAAGGTCAGAACTTTTACTCTACTTTCTCTGTCTCATAATGCAAATTGCTGCCATATATAAAGAAATAGTTTGACATTTTAGGAACTTGTTTGCTTTCTTGCCAAGAGTTGGATGACAATATTGACATCCTTCTCATATCCGTTTGTTCAATACAGAACTAGAGGCAGAGGATGGTTATCTTAGCTTAACATAAATACTGTAAACAAGCAAACAGCTACCCTGGCTCTGTACCAAACAACTTTTTGAGGCAATCTCACGGTGGCAACAAACCTCCAGAAATTCACTATGCCCAGCCAACAAATCGTCTAGCACATAACCCCCACGAAAACACCAACTCTACATTTTCAACCTTTTTGTACATACCAAAATAAACCTGATATAATGAGTTAAGGGAAACCATGGTATTTTTTTAAACTTTGGTATTATTCTAGAGGCTGTATATCATAATGGGAAAAATACTGGCACCTCCTCGTGTATGTGCATTTGGGAGGGTGTTCCAGGAAACCACTAAACAGCATTGTCATCAGGTTCAACCAGGTCCCCAGGAAGTTTGCTGATAGCATTGGAAAGTCTAGAAAAGCCGCAAGATGAATCATTTTATCCCTATTCGGGGTAGGAAAGTGCTAAACCCGAGGTTAGCCATTAGACTGGCGGTGTTAGATGCTTGCCCACACTCTGTGGCACTCGGCCACTGTAAGTCTCTAGTGTGCTTGCTCTGTGCAGAAGTAGCACCAGTCATCCTCAGATCATTCGAGTCATTTTATGTGTGGCACTTAAACCATTTTGGCTTCACGTGCCACTGGGCAACTTTCATAAGAATTAACTGGGCCTTATGTTTAATGCTGTATCCAGTTCTCTTAGTACATCCTTGGGTTCAACAGTAACTGCCTGCCAGTGGTGATATGAATGGAGTATAGAATTTTAACAACATTAAATAAACTTTCTGAACCATCTGAACAATAAACACCTATTAGACAGGGAAACTGTGTCATACCTTTCTGACTTCTTTTATCCTCCAGTGGTTATAATTTAAGCAAGCGCTGTCCATTGAAACACAGAAATCCAGGACAGGATTTAAATTTCAAAGCATAGTGTGTGTTTGATAGCAAGCATTTGTTAGCAAGCTAGTTAGTAAAATAAATTAACTACAGTCAATTCCATAAATACAATGACTGTAGTCAAGTGAGCAATTGCTGGAGAAAACCCAGTTAAGCTAGCCACCACTGCTTGGATTTTGATGTTTGTCTATTCATGATGTTGCGATATGGGTACGATAAAGGGCAATAATTTAAAACATTTGATGTACCAAGTAAAACAAAATTGCACATTATATGAAATTCAATTAAAACAACATTTGAAGTTTCAAATCACACCTGTGCCTTAACACCAGGAACAGACAAGCATTAAATCCAAGCAGGAAACTGGCTTTTTTATTGCGATAAAGACTAGGAACGGGAAATGAGATGAGAATTCATGAGAATCCCTAACAAACAACAAATCCACGACAAGAAGTTAAAATGACTCTGCGATTCCGATGATATTTACAACATTACGATTAGCTAGCCATCACAACATGGAATCCTGTCGTGGATTCCTTCTAATGGACAATATTTGCATAAACTATAACTACTGGAAGACAAAAGATGTCAGAAAGGTATGACACAATTTCCCTGTCTGATAGGTAAAGTGTTAATTGTTTACACAAAGTATATTGCAAATGTTGAAAGTCTACACTCCATATTGCCACAAGCAGGCAGTTACTATTTACCATGATGAAGCTGCTACCTAAGGTTTACCAGCACACACTCACAAAGTACGCATACATAAGCAGGTTGCAGTATTTTGTACATCATGTTATACAGCCCCCAGAATAATATCAATGTTTTAAAAATGGCCGAAGATCCCCTTTTATGTTTTTTTGTTTGTTTTTTTTAACCTATGGACAGAGTCAGGCCAGCAGTTTTCCCCGCTCCCAGACTCATATTGAACAGACAGATTTAATATTGGTATCAATCTTATCTTTTAACTCATGGCAAGAAAGCAAATTAGTGCATTTCCTAAAATGGTGACATGTTCCTTTAGAGAACACAGGTCAACTTATTCTCATAGTACAGTCCATATAATATCGTATGTAGAATGCATGCACAACAATTATATGATTTATGATAACGGATTTGCACCCCATAAATGATGTTACATCCTTAACGTAAAGTTACATAATTAACGTAAAGTTACAGAGGTTAGGTTTACACCATAAAAGTTACTGTGGTTAGGTAACATGGTGAAGACGTACCTTAAAATGACTCAAAGTTCACACAAAGTTCACATGATTTCCAAAAAAGCCATTCCAGGGAAAAGTACCAGGCGAAAGTCTGTTTTTTTTTGTGACCCATCCACCACCCTGACCTGCCTCATTACATGCACTGGGGACTGCTTCCTTGTTTACTACCATCAGCATATTGGTCACGTGATCACAGCCTTTCAAAATATGAGGGATATGTATGGATCTGGCTGCACTGCTTTTCAGGAGAATATATGAAAAATTTGTGAAAACAGCCTGCATAAGTGCCCTACAGTAATATGTTCAATCACATTCTACCTACATGCCAATATGTAATTACTGCTCCAACAAATACAGTATAAGGTGTTGGAACAGATAACCTTTTTGTCGTTTTGCTGTGGCTTTAAGGTCAGTGCAGGGACCAGCTTCAGAAATGTCATAACTAATATCTAATAAAACACCTCTGTGGTGAAGACAATAACTCTCTGCTCAGTCAGTTTTACCTCAGCGTGTGGCGTGTTAGTATCTGTGGAAGGCTCTCTCACAACCAGACTTTATGTAGTTTTAAGCAGCTGTTCTGTGATGCAGTTTTCAGATCCCTTTCGTTTTTACAATAGCTTTTAACTGGATAAACAACCTCAACAATCGGACGCCTGGTTTGTAATTCTTCAAGCTGAGAAGTAAGCTGAGCACACGCTCAGGCATCTATGACTAGGCTCACCATCTGGCTGCACGAGCTGTGTCTTTCTCTGTGATAAGATCAATTAATTGGAGCATAGAGTTTCCACACTCCACAAAATGGGGAGGCTGAGAAGCACTTGGACACTATCATCTTTGGTCGTGCACAAGGCACCACTACCGCTGCTAAAGATCTGGCCACCACCACTCCTACTCCACGCGCTGCAACTTCTTCGGCCGCTTCTTCAGTCACCGTACCCGAGGACCCTTGGTTCCAGCTTGGGTGCAAACCCAAAGCCCTGCTTAGCTCCACTCCATCACATCCGGAGCAACATCATCAGCCCTGGGGTCCGGACTGGTACAGTAAAAAGAGGGGCAGACTCTCCCTCCCCACTTTTAAAGCTCCAGCAAACCAAGACCTACAGCTGGAAAATTGTTTTGATCTCCTCGACTCCCATGAATTCCCTCCACTTGCTGGGAACCTGCGGCCCCATCCTCCTCCCTTGATGACCGGTTCTGATCTCTGGCGAACTCCATCCCAATGTGCCTCTGCTGGAGTGGAGGTTCTGGATTAGCTGGATAAACCTTCCCTCCCGGCTCACAATGACCCTCAGGCTGGATATTCTGGATCTCCCGCCATTCCAGGAACAGCTGTGGTGTGGCAGTGGTCTCGGCATCACGCCCCACCTCCTCACCACCATACCAGACCACGGCCATATGGAGCTGCTGCCTGCGCCCGGAGCCTTCATCAGCCGTTCGATAATCAGAAATGGGAGAGTCCAAAGAGCTCATACTCTGTTTTACCCTGGTGCTACAGTACAAGACAGTTTAGCACTGCAGTAAGTTTTGATGCAGTCTGTTCTCTATTCTTGGCATGCGTATAGATTACTGTATCGTCCGCATACATTTGGATATGGACGTCTGGGCAAATCAGAGGCAAGTCATTAATATATAAACTAAATAAAATAGGTCCTAAAATTGATCCCTGCAGGACTCCCATGGAACTATTGGCAAAGGAGGAGCATGCATCATTAATTCTGGTTCACTGCTTCCTTGAATCTAAGTAAGACTCCATCCATGTCAGAGCTTTAGAGGAAAAATTAAACTTGGATAACTTTGACAACAGAACATTATGATTTACAGTGTCAAAAGCTTTTTTAAAATCAAGGAAAACAGCACCAACAACACCCCCATTATCAAGGCTGGATTTAATTTGCTCAATAAAGTAGCCATTTGCTGTCTCAGTTGAGTGGTTTTTCCTAAAACCAAATTGCATAGGGTGCAGTGGAAACTATGGCACTATGGCAAAGTCTTCATATTGCAAAACATTTTCTTCCTACCGTAAGAACTTTGATACACCAGTATATATCTGCCTGACTTTATAATGCATGCCCTCATGTAAATAATGCCAATCACTGTTATTAGAATGCTGCAGTGATGAGGAGTCAGTAGATTGCATATGATACTTGGTAAATACACTTAAGCTGCATTTACATTACAAGCAAAAAAAACTTTTTTTTTTTTTTGCTCTTATGTGACACATCAGATTTTTTTTTTTCAATCAGATATGTGGTCATAAATCTGATACATATCCAATCCGTGGCCATGCGCCCGTTGTGAGAATGGTTATATCTGAGGTCATGTGTGCTTAATCCATATCCATTGAGCCAATGTTTTTCCACATCATATTTCATTGCACAGCTGCAAATGACTCACCATACAGTGTCGGAGAAATCCATTGAAACTACTGAAGACTGCTGCGGTAAGCTGTTCTAGTCGCCAACCAATGGAGCGCGAATGTCAGATGCTTTCTGATCAGGCAGCCTGTTCTCATTCCAAAGTCATCAAATACTGCCACTTTGTGAGTGATTTAAGTGTCACACACAGATGCCAAAGGCCACCTTACAGAAGGATGATACAACGCCATCAGTTTGTAACATGGCCACGGAACCTTTTGCAGAGTTATGATATGCCACCGGTCAGCAGAAGGCACCTGTCATGGAGGCATGATTGGCACACTGTCATGGCAACATGTGACAACTTGATATGTGAGCATGTTGGATGAGGACACCTTGCCTACATGCTGTTATCCTCACATGTCAACAAAGACATTGGACTGTAGTTCTGGGCATATGAGTTTTGGAGGAACTGTTCCTCTGTGAAACCCTCCACATCACGGCCCCACCACTCCTGGTTCCTCCTGCACCCACTGAACTACCAGCAATAGTTGCAAATAGAGCAATAGCTTTTGCGTTACTTTGTCATCTCACCATCATGCCATTGTTCTGACGGCTCTTAACCATGAAGCCTTGGTCCAAAAAAATGACCCATTTCATAACAGTTCAGTATCCCCAAAAACAAATGAAGGTCCAATAATGTCACTCTGTATAATAATTAGCCATGTGTCTTCTGTTTGGCAAAGTGCCACTGGAGAAACAGCCCTTCGGAGCAGTAGGCAGTCCCCTCCTGAACATAAAAGCAATTGTCATCTGACCTCCTCAGCATATCACTGGGGACATGAACTTTTACACCACTATGCCATTAATTTTCCCAACTGCCTGTTTCATAAATGTGACATTTTTTGTTGTTATTCCATGTATGTGACAATATTGGTCGCATGTGAGGTGTTTCAGCGCATGCTGATGTCAGATATGGGTCACTTTAAACCTAATTGTGAACAATCCATGCAGAAAGATGCCCTGTAATGTGAGTGTAGCCTTATTTACACCCACATCTGTCATTGTGGTGAGTGCTTTCACCACAGTGATTACAGAACACTCACAACCATTCCACATCTCCCACTCTTGTATGGATAGAGCAAAAAATACATGTTGTCATTTTCTAATGTTCCATGTTGCTGAGAATTAGCATAATGCCACATATGTGCTTTTAAATCAAATTAAAAAACAATTCAATTCAATTCTATTTTATTTATTGAAGGCCCAATATCACAAATTGCAATTTGTACAGCATATGACATCCCTCTGTCCTTTGGACCCTCACAGCGGATAAGGAAAAACGTCCCCAAAAAACCCTTTAATGGGGAAAAAAACAGGTGTTCAGTTGTAGGGATGCACAATAATATCGGCAGGTCATCGTTATCAGCCGATACCGGCTTTAAAATGAATTATCTGGGGAGCCCAGTGGTTAAGTGGGTAAGCAGGCATCCCATATACAAAAGCAATGTCGTGGCCGCAGTGGCCAGAGGTTTGATTCCAGCCCGCACCCCTTTGATGCATGTCATCCCCTCTCTCTTCCCCTTTCATGATTAGACTATCTAATAAAGGCAAAAAGACACACAAAAAAAAACTTAAAAAAAAAAAAAAAAAAGGAAATATCAGCTGTAAAATGAACTATCAGAATCAGCCAATGTGCTTTTTCTTAATTTGCACAATAAATAAAAGTTAAATAGATCCAAAAGCATTGTATTTCATGCCTCCATCCTCTAGAGGGCCATCACCCTAAGAGTATGCCTGCAAAATATGATGTTATTTCCACAACCGAAGAGACTAAATGATCACTAATTTAGGTAGGGGTTAAGTGGATATATCAATATCAGTACTGGTTATTATATATCGTGCACCCCTATTTGGTGATGAAGATGAAAACGAAGGCAGAGTACAAAGATGGGTGTGGCCTGTGCAAGGGGGCCAGAAGTAGGGGGGTAAGAAGGAGGAAGAGGGCCTTTACCCCCCCACATTATGTCCCTGGCCCACATTCATTTCAAGTGTCAGTCTCTAGTGTTGATCTTTCTTTTGTGTTTGTTTTTACTTTTGTTATAAAGAAACATTGAGGGGTGGGGGGGTGGCATGTCCTCTGAACATGCAAAGGGGTCGAATCAAACTAGCGGCCACTGCAGCAGGGACATTGCCTTTGTACATGGGGAGCCTGCCCTACCTACTACGCTATTGGGCACCCCAAACTAAATTCAGATTTGATAAAATTAGATCAAACCCCAACCCTGATATCAGGAAAAAAATACCAAGACACACATGGTCACTTTTTAAACGTTTTAAAATTTATATATGACTTGGGACTTGATGTGAGACTTCATAGCAAGGACTTACTTATGACTTGCACTGACTTTGTCCCACCTCTGCTATATCTGTACTCAGCCATAATTCAGCCATTCTTGTGATATGATAAGATGTTGATATTGTCAGTTTAACTTATTCAATGTGCAGTTTTCAGGATTGTTGTATGTTTTTCTTTCATAGGAAAGAAGTAAAAATTCTATACAAGCTTTAGCATTTTTGCATCTGGTAAACTGTAATGAAGGTGAATAAAAACTTCTAAATTAATAATCTAATAACATGGGTTTCATTCAAACAAATCCAGCAAATGAAAGTTAGCAAAGTTGTGTGCTATTTCGCTTCTGTTTGACCCACAAAGAGTTACTGGCTCACTAACAGTTGGACGGCTCAGACAAGCAGCAGGTGTTTGCACATTGCTAAACAGAAACTAAACTGTACAAACAGCCTCTGGCTCAAAAACTTAGCTGCAAACACAGTCGAGGAATCAGTACCATTATTAGTTTTCAGGATTTTATTGCTAACTTTAAATAGCTTATACCTTTAAATACCTTATTTTAACACATGGTCATTTGCAGTTTTTTGTAGTCATGAAAATCAGCTACAATATAATAACCCAAAATGTGAATTTGACTGTGCTCTGCAAAGGCAACACTGTGCATAGCAGATAACAGTAAATCCTTTCAGGTAGGCCTCACCGTGGCTGCTGGATTCCTCTGCAGACTTGTCACTCTCTCCATCCGCCTGTCCGTCTGCATCCTGCTCAGCATGCTGCAGACTGAGCTTATGGCACACTTCAAAGGCCTGACCCACTGTGCGCACAATACGCATGGCCTGCGTCTGACAGGGAAACAGAGGAGGGAGAGACAGATGGACAGAAAGAATTGAGTGGAGTGTCTGAGAAAAAGGTCAGTGTTTAAAGCAGAAGGATTCAACAATAAGCCCCAAACACCACAACAAGTCACTTCACTGACGAGTTCCTCCTGCCTGCTCTAAGATGAGTTAAATGAACTCACCTGCTGTAGCCTCTGGTGGACTGAAAACATGAACACTCTGAGTCATTCTTGGCACACAGCTGAATACCCTCGATCAGAGACTAATAACATCACTTCTTTGGAACAATTCTCATTACATCTAACTGATAATACCAGACCTGTGAGCCAAGACTGCAGTAACTTACAACAACTGCAGCAACACATAAAAACAGCTTAAACTGAAGAAAGGTAAAGAGGTACTTGTCTGAAATATGCCGCTGTAATCCTTGTCTTGCAGTGCCTCTATTCTGTATTCACTGCAGGCGATAGATCTGCAGTGGTTAGCAGCAGGATATTAACTAAACTGCCGGAAATCAAATTTAAAACCAAAATTGATTCACTGAGCTGACATAATCAGGAAATGTATTCTTTAATTAAAAGATCCCAAGTCCGAAAGACAGGAAACAAACAACCCTCAGTCACAGGTAGCTGGACATGAAGAAGTAAAGCAAATCACATTTAAGTCTACAGAGTGCCCCATACTTACCATATGCAGCTGGAGGATTTAAATCAAAGAGCAATGACAGCAGCAAATTGGGTTGAGAGGAATAAGTGCACAGGCTTTTTTTCCAGTTAGGAGAAAGAAAGAGCCGTCCTGAGTACAACGCATCTTATGGCTGCATAGGATTAAAGGAACAGACCACCCCAGAATAAAAAATGCCTATCTTTTGTCTTAGCTTTAGTGCTGTTTATCAGTCTAGATTGTTTTGGTGTGAGTTAGCTAATGTTACAGTTCAGCCGAGGAGGACGCCATTAATGTTTATATCTCCTGTGTCATGAGCAGATGAGTAGATGCACACTTCCTTCTGTGTAGTGATATGGTTGGTGGGTATAACTCAGAAAAAAAGAATATAGCTCCTACATGAAACTGCTCACAACAACTGAATCATGATTTCTGTAAAGAGGCATTGCTGTTGAGTTTTTCAAATGTATTTTTTGGCACTTTGAGCATCACAATCCGAGTGCCATCTAGCATCATGATATTTGGGGAAAAGGGAGACATCTCTCGGGCTGATATCTTCAACACTCTGCAAACTACATAAAAGCGATCTTGGCTGATAAGTAGCACTACAGGTAAGAGGAAAATATGTTAATTGGATTTTGAGGTGAACTGTTCCTTTAAGGCCTACTCAAGCTGCCTTCTCCCCGTGTGACTGTCGGTTTTATTTTCAGGTATTTAAACGGGAAATCTCAGGGGTGATGAGCCGTAAGAGCAGCAGGGTAGTTGTGCACAAATCCTATTTCTTACAAAAGCGTGTGTGTAATCAGCTGTGCATGTCTACAAACAGGAGGTGTGTGAGTGGTATTTTGTTGTACCTTCTTCTTTGACTTGAAGACATTACATCTGAAGGAATTATTGGAACCGTCTCTTGCGATGTAGCTGAAGATCTTTAAGTCCTGGGAGTCATGAGAAACGTAGAAAATCCTAGAAAATAAGACACCAAATTTAAATACACAAGGTTTTTCTTTATATGATCCACCCTGTCTTTACAATCATTCTTAAAGGAAAACTTTATTCCTATATTCTTCAGCATGGACCCTGTTTTCCCATGTTTTGCGTCTAATTGAGTAATGGGAACAACAAATATGAAATTGGTCCAGTAATGCAGAGACCGCTGCAGCTGGTCGTGGTGGAACAGGCTGCTATGTTACCACTTGGGGCATTAGGCACCGTCAATTTACATCCACTAGAAGTGCTTGTTTTTGCCACTGACTAGCTCAGATTGTTATTCTAAGTGTCTAAAAGCCTTCTGTTTAACCAGAAACAGCCCCAAAATCAGCATCGCCAAACACACCAGACTCCATTTACATAAACAGTAATTTTACTGTGCACAGTGCCAGCATATTTCCACATCTAACTGGGTGAGTTAAGGGTTATTTCAACCAATTCAGAGTTGGTGGTTGTTGGAAAAGTGGACAGATGAACCAAGATGGCTTTTGTGAGCTTTTTTTGTTTCTAATACCTTTGAAAGAAGTGTGTTTTATGATGATTAAATTACTGTTTATTTAAATGGGGTCTGGTGGTTTTGGCGATAGCTGTTTCAGAGCTGTTTCTGGTTGAACAAAAAAGATCTTACTCAGTGTCAGTGTCAGTGTCTTTATGGAATCTTTCCATAATGTTTTCAGACACTTAAAATGATAATCTAAACCTGTCAGTGGCAAAAACAAGCACTTTAATGGACATACATTGACCGACCGTGCACAAATGCCCTGTTGTTTCAATGCACCCTGTTTCACTGCTGTCAGCCACAGCAGTCTCATTTAATACTGGACTAATTTAAAAAAAATATTGTCTCCATCTGTTATTTTGACACAAAAAACATTGGAAATGTGCTCCAGGTTGAAAAATCACTTAAGTTACCTTTTAATGAAAAATAATATTAAAAAAAATATTGTAGTCAGGGAGATAACACTAACCTGATGCAGATATAAATGAAATGAAGGGGCAGTATTAACAGCATTTTACTCTGTATAAATACACACCACTACACTACTGTAATCTCTTTGTGCCATACACCATCCAAGTTAAATGTCCCGTCTAGCTCTGTCCTTGCCAGCAACCCTGCACACACTCTGCAGTAAACTGGCAGAGCAGCAGGTCAGCTCTGCATCTCCATCTGCAGCTTCACTCACTGCTATAAAACAACTCCAATGGGAAATGAGCAAACAAATTATGACCATCTAGTCACACGACACAGAATGTGCTATGTATCCCCACTGCACAAACACACCCACAGAAACACTAGCAAGGATAACTGTAGCCAACACGCACGACCCCTTGACGAGGTGTGGCTTTGCCAAATGAGATCCTCCCACAGATGTATACATAATTTACAAACACACATACAAGCTAGGACACTTTTAAGTGACTGCCTACTTCTTTCCATCTTTGAGATCTCTATTTCCACGAAGAGGCTGCCTTATTAGCTATAATTGCTTGTTTTAAGTCAACCAAAAAAAGAACAAAAAACCCAGACGTTCACAGTCTCCCTGACCAAAAAGTTCATCTTCACTGTTTACCTGCACTCTCAATTTAAACTTTCCTTTTCTCCTCAGCACCTGACAGGCAGTATTATTATGTTTTGACACTTCACGGTTTATTTGCTGTGAGTTGTTTAGCGGAAACTGACAGCTTCACGGGCCCGTTGATGATCGGTTGACAGGCTCCATCACTATGTAGACAGGGGAGATGGGTGATGGGATGTTGGGGCCCTAATGAATGCATTTTTTTGGACACACATGTTGGTATAGTTTTTCAAACAAACTCAAATATTCTTGCAAAGATTGTTCTAAATACTAGGTCACTGTGAATTTACTCTGGAAGTAGGATGCCTCCCCTGGAAAAATTACATACTGACAAACATATGCTCTACTAACTACATGCACAAGCTATAGATTATTCATTATCTTATGAATGTAAGTGCATCTGGCACATACGCTATAGTACATTTAAGCACATTAGTCCTGCATGTCAAAGTACACGGAAGCCTCAGCTTCATCCACAGAGGTCGAGCTGAAAGATGTAATTTCCACTGAGAGACATCGAGTTTGTTTCCGCAGTATACTCACGGTAATCACTGTGGTCAAAGCTAACAAGAACATGCAGAGTGCAAAGAACAGACCGGACTCAGTGTTTGACAGTTTAATCCCCTGAGCGTATAAACCAAGTGGCAAAGATAGCAGGATTTTACATTTGTATATTATATACTGTATGTTTTACCTACAGTATGAAGCTATTAAATTGTCAGAGACTGACCTGTATATGGGATCGTGCATGATCAGCATCTTGCTCTCATCCCATGTCCATTCTTTCCTCTGTGTATGAGACAGGTAATCATGATAAAGCACTGATAAACCATCTTATATCAAAGAAGTTAAACATTTATTATTGCTGATGTGCTAAAACTGATTTTTGTTTCCAACCTTGGCATTTAATTTCTGAATCGAGCTGGAAGTGTGTACATGATATTCCTTTAAGAGTTTGTAACCAGTGACTTACCTTCTGTTTCTTCCTCAGTATCACCTTCACTCCATCCACCGACACCACAATGCTGACTTTTTTCTTCTTGATGCTCTTGGCCTTGAATTCATACTAAAAAAAAGACCAAAAAAAAAAGAGCTCATCAGAATAATAGCACTGCATATTAAAAGTATCTTTTCTTTTTGTGTGTATGAAATATGGCTGGGAGATATTGACTGTAATTAATATTGCAATAATTTTAGACTATATTGCCATACACAATATATATCACGATGTTTTGAAATCTCCTCTTACGCCCAGATCACACTGAAAGCGTTTTGCAGGTTGCACCGCACTCCTTTTTTTTTTTTTTTAAATTGAATGCCACTAGTAAAAGAAGCGCTTGCTGTGCCTTTGTATTGCTGCCAGGCATCCACTCCATCATCTCCTTACCCTGACCTACCAGTGTAATCAATCTACCATTTCTTTATTTTACATACAGTAATTAGTAGCTATTTTCTATTGAGGTCATGGTAACTGCAGTTCATAAAGTCCTATAGCTCTGGGTATCCAACAGCCGCTACCACCAGTTTCTCCTCCATTGTTTACCAACTGTAAACTTGTTGCCGTGACCACCACAGAAGGCCTGCCTCTCAAATCATCGGATTGGACAATGGGAAAAAAAACAGAGATGAAATGGGGCACTTTTCTGCTCTTATTTCAATTCGAGGAGTTCAGAGCGCCAGGTGTCTAAAGCACAGAAACGCTAGGCACGTAGCAACACAAAAACAGTGAGCAAAAAGCTTCACTCTCATTAGGAACAATTATCAAAAGCTGCCTTCAGCTACTAAAATGCTTTCTGTTTCAATGGGGCCTTACACTACTAAAGTACTAAACTACTGAGTGAACTACTGTAATAATAAAGTTATATAAAGTATTGTTATTATATGGTTAAATAAAGTACTATTATAGTTAAAGATACATAAAGTACTATTAAAATAAAGTGTTATTATAATACAGTTGAAGAATTAACAGTCAAAGTTAAGTAACACATTCTAATAATAGTTATATAAAGTACTGTTAAAATAAAGTTAAAGAACTGTTACAATAAAATCAAATAAAGTGCTCTCATAATAAAATTAAATAAAGTACTGTTATTATAAAGTTAGATAAAACACTGTTATAATTAAGTTGAATAAAGAACTGTTATAATGACATAAATCAAAGGGGAACCCCTGGTGCTTTAATTCTGAAGCTTCTATTCTGTATGTTTGTTGGTAGCAAAGAGAAGATTTGATTACAGCTGATTACACATAGCTGAACAAATATGCATAATAAATCAGTCAAGAGCATGGAAACAATTTACTTTACCTGC
>JAPZEB010000023.1:7067321-7084709 GCA_029783705.1 Chaetodon striatus | reverse complement strand
TATGGATTTTATTCTTCCGGCCATACAAAAATGACCTATCCTAGCCCTTTTTTTGGACTTAAAACTACCCCCGCCGGCACTCAGTGCTCTATCTATGGAGCTTTATCCACATCTTCATCATTTACATGACTGAATATTTCTCTGCTTTGTTAGTGAAGTGTATAAACTACACTGCAGGCCAATGTGGATTCTCTGGTACGTCTTCTTTGCTGTGGTCTAGCCAAAGACAATAAAAAGACAGCTCTTCTCTTCCTCCTTTGCAGTTTTGGCAGCACCTTTCCCCGTGAACTGTGCTGATAATGATAGGGGCACCACATCAGCACAATGCCATAATCGCAGTAACTAATGACAGAAATCCAACAAGTTCAGCACTTGTTAGAAAATATTGTCCGTTATGATACCCATCAGAGTGCTGGGAGAGAGCTGGGGGCGGGACAAAGTTTGATGGAGGTGCTGCCTCGTGATTCTCTATGCAGGAGAAATCCCGTTAATTGCAGCCTTTAGTGTATTTCAAGCCTTTGTAAGGTACCTTAGTTCTAAACTAGTGAAGTAAGATATTTTTAAGCCAGTGTTACAGAAGCAGCAGTTGGCTAGTGGGAGGATGGTCTTGTTCCGGTCAAGGTGCTCCCATTCCCAGTCTATTTGTATTCAAGGGTGTTTTAAACCAACACCAACCAACATTCTCCTGTACTGGTCCAAATGATGGTGCTGTGCCAGTCAGTGGAATCAATTGATGCAGTGTTAAAGTGAGATGAGAACCTACAGACCGTATGACCCCCCTTTGGTTTGGAGACCCCTACGCAGAGGGAAAGTCTACCTTTCCTTCCAGCTTCCTATCCTCTGCCAGCTATGCAAGCTGAGGCTGAAGCAAAAAGGTTGTGTGTGTGTGTGTCTGTGCCATAGACGAGGAGGCAGCCAGCCAGTGTTTGTGACCCACAAAGGTTATATAACCCAGTTCTGCTCATGCTCAGTCGAGTCCTGCTCTCCATCCCTGAATCACCCAATCAGAATGGAGGCTTGGAGCAGCTCACAGAAGCAGGCCTCTCATCTCAGACAAACACACTCTGTCTTCTCTCATCTTGCAGTGTCTCAGATAGTGTGTGTTTGTGTGTGTGTGTGTTGGCATCACAAGAACATTCCCTGTTTGTCAGTATAACTGCAGCACCAGCCTGAGTTAAAATAGGAAGCTCTGTTTCCACATAACCCAAAATCCATCCATCCTCTCAGGCTTAGTGATGGCTGAGTTTGATCTACATAGATTTCAATCAGGACTGGATTGTTAATAATCTGCAGAGATGAGTCATATGTAAGGTGTCAAAAATGCCTTTCATTTGACAGCACCAGCCAGAAAGTGTGTGAATGTGTTGCTTTCTGTTAATGAATAGATTGGCCTCTGTTATTGTTGTTCTATTATCAGTTTCCTCTGTAATACTGCTTTTTGATTCTGACTACAAAATGTGGTATTCACTGTTGATAAGTTAAGGAAACTAAAGCAATTTCTGCTTGCTTCAGTTACTGTCATGCTGCTTTTAATCCACATTTAACCAGAGACAAGAATAGGAACAATACATGAGACATAGAAAATGACAATTTTTAGAGTATTGAAAGTGTTTGAGGAGGGAATTTTAGCCTCGCTAACAGCGTGGCTCGAGGGATGTTAATGCTAGTTGGTCAGTGTGTTGGTCTAACTGTCCACCAATTTGGTCCAGGCTAAAATAACTCAACAACTATTGGATGTATAGACCTGGAATAGTTGCAGATATTAAGGTCCCCCTCAAGATGAATTGTGTAAACTTAAACTCCCTCAGTATTTCACCTAGCCCCTTCATCCGGTCTTCAGTAATCCCATCAGTCTCATTTGAATTTTGTATTTTAGTGCCAATCAGCAATGCAGTATGCTACACACTAAGTTGAAATGGTGAAGACGGTAAACATTATACCAGCTGAATATTATCGTGTTAGTATTGTGATTTTTAGCATGCAGATGTTAGCATTTAGCTGCACTGCCTCACAGAGATGTGCCAGCATGGCTGTAGACTTGTTTTAATCTCTTTTGCACTGCCCCTCAAAGGGAAAAATGATTTTTATAGACTAATATAACATGAGAATAGAAGTGTATGTTGCAAGTGTTATGGGAATATATGACACCAAAACTGACATCAAAGAAGTATTTGTAAAGAAGGCCAACTGTTGCGCCGCGTCACATCGCCTGTGTCTTGGCCAAAGTGTGAACTTGAACACACTGCAAAGATTACAGCCAGCAGCCAACCAGCACGTACGTTCTCCACCTCTGTGAGAGAAATTAATTCTCCATAACAGCGAGCGGCATTAGTCTGTACTCACAAGAGATACAGGAAAACCAACAGGATAAATTTAAGACCAGATAACCAGTTAGCACATGAACAATCCAACCTGATGTTCATAGAACAAATGATATTTCCCAAGCACTAGCCAGTAATAACACCAACAGTATGAACTGTGCCTGCTAAAGAGCTCAATAGCTTAAGTTTTTTCCCTTATACAACAAGTTTGTTTAAAACGCACTCCCTTGTGACTTCAGCTGTTTGTTTGCTTTCCTCACTTCTGTTTTTCTTCTCATGCACTGAGCTGAACTGCCAGTCAGAGTGATTTCCCTCCCAGATGGGCTCCGCCGTCTCTGTCAGTGATTCAATACACTGAATCAGCCGACAAGGGCTGACTACTGCCATTGGTGCAGGACACACCACAAAATCTAGGGCAGCAGACGCTCACTGACAGAAATTGACCATCCGCCTTCCATTCAGCTTGATGTGTCAGGGCCATTAACAGCCATCACAGGATATACATGTCTGAAAGGAATCTAAAGCTGCATTATGCTACAAACAAGGGCATGATAGAGTTTGAAGTCAGTTAACCTAATTGCTCTGTATTTGACAGCTGTATAAATGGCTGTGGCATGCTCAACTCTTGTATTCTGTGACCGTAAGGATTGGTGATATAAATTCAAGCTAACTATTGAGGCACTGACAAGTCAGTAAATGTTGAGGCCTTTGTTCACTTCTCTGGGTAAATATATCAGGTAATTGTTCTTTTCCTGTCACCCGACAGGAATTTGCCAGAATATTTAGTGTCTCGGCAGACTGTTTACGTCTTCAAATCCTCTGCAGCAGCTGCAGAACTGCAGTTTGCATGCTGCTTTTACCAAAAGTCACTGACATGTGGCTGTAACATTTGAAATCCCATAAATCCTGCGTTAGAAGTAAACTGCATGCTCATGTTTCCAAGCTTAGCCTGTCTGTGATGTTTTATACCCCAAGATACCACAGGGAGTAGGAAGGAAAAGTTCCAACAGTGAGTCCAACCAGTGGTGATTGCTGCTAGTTTGCTACATCACTGTCAGTGTGTAGAGACGATTTATGGTTTAACTCTAAAAGGAATAACATTTTGAGATCATAGAAGTGCCTTGACAGCCAGTAAGTCTTAAGTCTGCCTCTGCTCAGTCCAGACACTCTGACTCCTGTTTTATCTGGGACTGCACTCACTCCAGGACTCCTCTGATGCTGCTCTGTACACCAACCTGACCCCATTCTTACCATCTAGTTCATACACACACTCTGTCTCTTTGTCCCTCTGTGAACTAGTGAACCACCTAACAGCTGTTTTGTTGCCCTCTGTGTATTTCTGCATTCCTGGGATGAGTACCTTGACTTCCCCTTTACCCATACTCATTACACACAGACACACACATGCACAGAATAACTGTATTCATACAGGCACAACGAATTATAAGTGTTCAACCATGTGCAGTTATATTTTTACATAATTCTCTCACATTATACAGTACACACTCATTTTCCACACACACTGCCCACTACCCTTGCGCCTACCATAGCACTCTGTTTCAACTGAATATGAGTCCCACTTATCATTCAGACGGAGTTGAAGAACCTATGGGAGAATTACAAAGACAATCCCTCATCAGCCCAGCAAGACAAACCCATCAGTTGTCACCACAGAGGAACAGAGGGGACAAAAAGTCAGTCAGCCTCAGTTGGCTTCATTGTGTCTTTAGTATGGGCTATGGTACATGTCAAGTATGGTTCATGTTGGCCCTCTGCTGGTGACCCACTGAACTGCATTTACTTTGAAAAGTCATACACCATGGACGCCTACCGTGGCATTTTCTTTAGATCAGTTCCTATGAATTAATTCTACATCACAGGATGTGACACCCTTCCTCACATGGCTGCTGATCCATGAAATTGTTTCACTGTAATCAGCCATAAGCCCATTATAGGATTTCATTCATCAGTTTTCTGTCAGGGTGTATCCAGTTCAGAGGAGGAGGGCGTAGATTAATTCGATGGGGGACATCCAGGACAGGACAAGTCACCAGTTGCCTGTTGCTCACACACACAGACACACACATTTATGGACAAAGATTGGATTATCAGGGGAAGGGATTGTATAGAGTATATAACACACCGGCCAGGCTCAACTGTGTTACATATGAACTTTGCTGACTACAGTGGCTTGTAATTTTAACAGTTTTCTTTCTGTCTGTTCTTCAGTCTGAAGCCGCTGGACATCGAGTTCATGAAGAGACTCCATGACAAAGTTAACGTCATCCCACTAATTGCGAAAGCCGACACTCTGACCCCAGAGGAGTGCCAGCTTTTTAAAAAACAGGTATTTGTGGAAATGTGTCATGCTGTTGGGATAGGCAGTGTTGTTGCTGCAGTCTAACAAAGGGGGAGAGATAAATCAGTTTAAAACATATTTGTATTATTTACTTATTTACTGACTGCAAGAAGCATATATGTACAGAAATAGAAGTAATTTGGGGAAGTACGTTCTTTAACTTTGGAGTTGGATGAGAAGATTGATACCATTCTTACTCCTGTGTGTCAAGAATGGGGCTTAAGCTGGAAGGGTAATGGCCTAGCTTAGCGTAAAGGCTGGAAGCAGGTAAAAAAAAAATTGCTTATCTCACTTTCTCCAATGGTTGAGTGCAGTAAAATCCCAGAGTATTGCTGTTGTCACCTCAAGGTTGCCAGGCAACCAGCAGAGACTGCCCAACTTAACAGTGGCAATAAACCTGGTACAAAATATAGTTTTGGTCTCTGTTGCTAATTTCCTTGTTTGTGACATCTGTATGGGAGGTTATTTTTTATATAACTCACCTTTTTGAATTTCATGAAGACTTAAAGTTGCGCCACCTGGATAGCATCCCAAGGAATTGAAATCCTGTTAAACTTCATATGCAGGCCTGTTAGTGTGTACGTTACCTTTATTCTGATCTCTTTCTGTTCTCGTCAGATAATGAAAGAGATACAGGAGCACAAAATCAAGATTTATGAGTTCCCAGACACGGAGGATGATGAGGACAACAAGCTCATCCGCAAGATTAAGGTAATGGACCGCACCATCCTGTTAGTAATTTAAAAGTTGACGTAAAGGCCTTCTGATTGACCTCTGCAGAACAACAGATAGATAGAGAGTCGCGCAGACAGCCAAAGGTCAGTCTGTCCTTTGGTCTGTATCCAACCCCTGAAGCTGGCTTAGTCCCATTTCCCTGTGCCTGGCAGACTCCTTGCATAACTGATCGTCAGCTTTATAGACAAGCTCACTGAAGAACTTTCACTAGTGATTTTGTCTGTGTAACTCTGCCTCAGTAACCACTGCCCCTGGCAAGATCAAATATGGTGCATGCATGTTGATGTCGGCCATCATTGACATTTACATGATTAAAGGCCTGCTCACAGCAGCATTTAAAACAATGAGATGTTGCAGTGTTGTCAGTGATCAGTTCATTTTAATTGAACTTTTGAAATTAATAGATTTACTCGCGGGGGTAAACTATACCTGCAAGTTGAGTTCAACTTCAGTGAATTTTGACACAAGATTGGTGCCACTGACCACAAGCCAGCTGACTGTAGAGGAAACAGAGAGTCCAGTGTGTGAAGGTCACTACATTGTGCCATCCAGTTTTTTTAAAAGCTGCTCTATGGTAGGATAAGCTGATCCATAAAAAGCAACATGTCTTTGGCTCAGTTCTTGGTTCTTTATTTGCCGATATGATAATATAATGTAGAGGTGGAATGAAAGACAACCATGATGATTTGTAAACGGACCCCACCTAAATAAATTAAATTGAATTAAATTAAAGACAGCTACGTA
Organism: Chaetodon striatus; assembly: GCA_029783705.1. NCBI lineage: Eukaryota > Metazoa > Chordata > Actinopteri > Chaetodontiformes > Chaetodontidae > Chaetodon > Chaetodon striatus. The sequence goes on along the minus strand of JAPZEB010000023.1, from coordinate 7,078,550 downwards.
AACTTACCGTACAAACAGCTAACAAACAGACGTATGTAAATATTTTTAAGATATCAAAAAAAAGAAAAGAATACAATTTTCAAACAAGTAATGTCAATGAAAAAGAGGCTTTAGTATTACTTGGTTTCAACAGTTTCCCACTTTAATGACCCTTGATTGAATGAGATTATGTTCAGTCATGAGAACAGACGGCTAATTGTGACAAGTGCTAGCATGTTCCCAGCTTGCTAACAATTAGCTTTCCAACCATATTAATTAATTAAGTAGCAATGCAAGTAGTTCCTACATTACCAGGCCTCTAGCACCACCTATTTTACAAGGACTTCATATACCAATTCTCTCTCTGTAAAAAAAATGTTGTCAGTTCACTGCACCTGGACTTGACTGGAGTTTTAATGTAAAAATACTAACAAACACATTAGCAGACATGTGTACCCTACCCCAAAGGTTCACACACTTAACCCAAATTAAACTGTAACAGCAGGTATGGTCAGTGGCCACAGGAAATGACCTTAAACAGTCATTCAAACAGCTGTTAGCAGTGCGTCATCCAGAAAGAGGTGGATGAAGCAGTTCAGTTGCAGTAAAAGAAAGATGTTTCTTTTTCCACTCCAGGAGAAGATGCCACTGGCAGTGGTTGGCAGCAACGTGGTCATCGAGGTGAACGGAAAGAAGGTCAGAGGTCGCCAGTACCCATGGGGCGTCGCAGAAGGTAGGTTCACTCAGGTCCACTACCAGAAAAGAAGGACGTGGCTTCTATTTTGTGGCCAAACTTTAGGGGCCTAAAAAATGAACTAGAAAAGAAGTGTGCACTCTTAAATAGTTCAAAAGGTACGATGATTCGACTTTTTTGTTATTTTATTTTTATATGGTTTTCAAGAAAAACAGCTTGTCATTGCACCTCGGTCAGACAATGACAGATGTGAGAGAGAGGCTGATGCATGTTGTGGTTTGAAGGTTGATGTGTTTGGGAACGTCCAGCACTCACAGTATTATGTCTATCATCATGAATGAAGCATGATAATCCTGAGAGTGTGGGACACAGTGCATGTTTTCCACAGTGGCCCCCTGTATCCACTGAATGTATTAACTACCAGGTAATACAACCGCTTGTCAAAATGTATTCTTGACTGGAAATCAGATGATAAATTCAACCCGTTAAAGTAGAAAACAAATGTTTTACTGCTGCATGATCGACATACACCTGCTGCAGCTTTATAGGGTTAGTCTTGAAATAGATACTGATTTCAGTGTTATTTTTTTCCTTAATTACTGTTTGATTTGGAAGTCAAACAAAACATGGCACCCACATTTATAGCATCATGTTGTGTCCATGAGAGGCTGTCGGTCAAAATTGGGCCATTGGTGAATGTCTGCCGCCCTCATCAGTAAAGTGTGTCTCACACCCTTGCCCCTCCTGCTCAGGAAAGCGGAGCCTGTGGGTGAATGAAATCATTCTGATTGGCAGTTAAGCACAGTGCACAAGAAGAGAAACAGAAGTAAGCAAAGTAAACAAAGAGCTAAAGCCAAGAGGGAGTGAGACCAAAGCTAACTTATTACACAAGGTAAGATTTTTCTTTTAGCCATTGAGCTCTTTGGCAGAAAAGTGTTGTGATGCTTTGGGTTATTGTTCACAGGTACACAGTAAATACGCTCTGTTCTTTAAGCTTTGGATTGCGTTGTCGATGTGCTAACTGGCTAACTAGCATCATGACATTCTTCCAGTTTTTCTTTATGAATGATGAACACTCACAATGGCAGTTTGTTGGTTTGGAGAGTTATTTCCACTCACCCAAGTGCAGAACGTACACGCTGTTTGACTGTCAGCTGTAGTTCTTGCAGTGTGTTCATGTGCAACTTCTATGGCCAAGACACAGCGATGCCAGGTGACGCAGCAAGAGGACTTCATTGCTGCCAGTCCTCTAAAGTCAGTTTGGTGTGTCTGGGCCTTAAGAGGATGAGGCATGGCAATTTTTTAAGCTAGAAACCAGACAACCTAAGGCATCCATTGGTACCAACCATGTCAATATAGCTTGTCAGGAAGCAGACTAAAAAACCCTTTAAAGATAAGCTAGATTTTAGTGATGAAACAACTGATATGGCAGTTTTTCAAGGGGGCCCACTGGCCCACTGATCTCATACCTCAAGATAAATGAATGAAAATAGGTTCTACTGGTACCCATGAGTCCCTCCTAAACTGAAGACGGCTTGTCCCCAGTAAATATTTTGTTCTATACAGTCATTGTACTCCATCAGATTAAAGCTGTGTTTGTCTTTTTAAGGAAAAGGACAACCAGCTGATTTGAAGAGCAATAAATTGCCTAACAGGTGTGGATACATAACACATTAAAACAGGATTGTTGTGTAACACAAAATGTTAACTGTGCTAACTATGCACACAAGATAACTAGTAATGTTAAATGTAAAATAATAAACCAAAATATATCAGTATGTGATTCCTTAACTCTCCATACTGACACTTTTTTACCCAGTCTATAGCATAATAAACGTCCAGAAATTCAGTGATGGCTTTTGGTTTTGGAATGAAACCCTAAGACATTCCGTGGCCCCATCTGGTCAACCCTGTGAAAAATTTCTGGGGGCACCACTGGTTGAAGTTCAGGTCATGTATTAGTTATATTTCAGACAGTTTAGAAGCTGTTGACTGCAACCTTGAGCTTGTTTAAAGTTCTGTGTAACAGAGTCGAGTAGAAAAGACCTCTGTGCGTCTTATTCTAGAGGAAATCAAAATCCACCTGTCAGCTAATGTTTGCCTGGAGTTAAACTTTTTTGAGTCTCAGTGGCCAGCACCAGGATGGTTTTGAGCATCAGTTCTCAATGACTAGCAGCTTGTTGCTTCTTCAGTTTATGAGTCTGTATGCGTTAATGGAGGGTCAACAGTGACAACGACTGGAGAACTGACCTCTGAAACCTCCACATTTAATGAGAGGGTTTTTAACTTTTTTTGTCTTTGGATTGGGAAATAAATGGGTGCAACATGTTCTTACAAATATTGTAACATTTTGACAAGTATGTATCTGGCAGTTAATACATTGTCACCTTATACACCCACCTGTCTTCCCCTCCACACAAACAATCTCACATGCACACAGTACTTTTGGTCGTGCTGGTCTTGACCCAGGTAGGGATTCTGGAAAAAAACGGAGGACAGGCATAGTGTATCTTGGGATATGTTGTTAAAGTATGGTAGCAAGCACTTAGTGATCCAACCACCACTAGCCACGAAAAACTGTTGTTGCTCTTACTGGTGTGTTAGTTTCCGTTTGTTTTAAAGTCCTTTGAAAGATGATATACTGTATATATCTTGTTGCTCTGTGGTTGACCGTTTATCAGTCTTTCACTTTTTCATTCTTTCTTTTCTCTCTTTTTTCTTTTTTCTTTGTCTATTCTTTTCCATGACTGACAGAGGGCATTTTTGGTAAACCAAACCATCTTTCACTTTATTTCAGCCTCATTTTCTCCGATCCTCCTCTTACTCCTCCTCAGAGTGTCCCCCAAACTCTCCGACCTACTTTCCCTCCACTTTTCTGTTGCTGTGCTGTCTCATCATTAGGCTGATGGTCAAACCAATGCTCTAATCAGACTTGGGCTAAATACTTTTCTAAGTACTGAAACACACCATATTTTGGAAACATTTGAAAACAAATTACATTTTAAAATGTGAACTTACTATATCTTGAAAAACTAAAGAACAATGACAACAAAATCATTCATGTGTTCTTAGTAGAATAACAGCCCCCTTGCTGAAACCTATCATACACCATACAGACCACAACTGTCAAAAGAAAGAAGACTTCACTTTTATAAGAAGATTCTAGTGGCAATTATTAATATATCATTTAGATATTTTAAAAAATTAAATTAAATTTGTGTTTGAACAGGATAGTGCTTATACTACATGTGAATAGTCCCACTACACACTCTTTGTATAATTTGGCATGAATTTTAGAACCTTAACAATATATGAGCATGGCTGGTGTTATCAGTGTATTTCAGTTCATCACAGATGTGTTGATAACAGCGTATATGTTAGCATATAGGTTAGTAACTATCCCTTTAAGGAATCCTGCACAAAAAATATGAATATGTCAATGTTAAAAGTAAATATAATAATAATGTATGTAGTAATTTGATTATTTGACTCTATTGATATCTCTGTTAGCCTTAAAAATTCGTTATTTGTAGGACTCATGTGTATATCTTACCAATCCTTGGAACAAACCTGTCAAACTTCGCCATCATCACTAAGCTACAATACACTAAGCTTTAGAGCTGCAAAAGGTTTTCTTTTTCACATATTTTTATTGCTAGTTACATCTTAACAGCAAGACATTGTTGAGTACATTGAAGCAAAAAATTAAACCCAGCCCTTGAAGGGAAAGACAAACCAGATTACAAAATTACTTGAACCTACTTGCATCACTGTCTCACTCCATAAGTACTTTTTAAGATATTACTTATGCCTTAGGGGTATTTGAACAATCTCTGCTCTTTATACTATCAGTCATCATAGTGTATGCTAGGTGTCACCATAGAGAAAAAAACTTTATGATTTTACAGGGGGACACATGAATGATTATCTTTCTTGTATTTGTATCACTTAATTTGATAGTTAACCTGTAAGACAACCTCTCTGTATGTTTTTAAAGGATAATTCCAGTTTATTACAGCTTGGGTCAGATTTCGATTGACTTTTAATTGTATTTTATATCAGTTACTCACCACAGTAATGACTGAGATGTAGGAACAGGGTGACCTCACTACCACAAAGTCTTACTGGGCAAGAAGCAGACAGGTTGTAAACAAGCCAGACAAATTAAACCCCTTAGGCCTTATCCACACAGATGCAGTAATTTTTGAAAATGAAGTGGATGGGGAAAAAAATCCTTAAAAGATCTCTGTCTACAGAATTGTCAAGAGCATAGAAAACCAAGAGGCTACAATAGAAACATAGCACTAAAGCCATGCAAAGAAGATGATGTTGGCCAATTAGAAGCCTGAAAGACATCTATTACCAGAAGGCTACCTGGAGCAGTGACCTCCATAGTGCATTCTGACACCTCTCTTCCACAATATAGTTAAAGAGCAACTGTACATTTATGTGTAAACACTGTAAAAATTCCTGTTAGCAAGGTTAGAGCCAGCACTATTTTAGCCATCTTAACCATTGCACAAAATGTAGCCTTATTTGTGGCGCCTCACAAAGGAGATAACGGTGCATGGTCTGACTTTACAAGCCAAAAACTCAGTTCTCCCCCAAAACATGTAAAGACTGAAAACAGAATTGGTCAGAGATTAACAAAAGATTCATTTCCAGGGACCTAAAATACAGTTTTCATGTGGATGAAAGGCCAAAACGCATAGAAAAAGGAAGATTTTTCAGCCCTTAATTTGGATGTCAAACTGAAAGTAAGTGCACCTGAAATGTTGTTAATGATAAGCCTAATTACACAGGAAAGGTACAGCATGTAGTAATAGCAATTAGGTCGAACAGTCTGGGAGAGTAGTTTACTATTTGTTGTCTGTTCTCTTCCAAAAATGTTAGGCTAACACTGAAGGTTGTTGAAAACCTGTATGATTGTCTGGCTGCTTGGGGTTTTTGTTAATGATGTCACTGTGTTTCTTGATCTCAGCATTTAACTTGGAGAGTATATTGATATTATTACTGGAAAGAATGATGGCCAAAATTACAAAAACAGGACCAAGCAGGGTTTCTCATACATTCATTTATTTGTGGCAGCCCGCCATGATTAAAACATCTGCGGCCACAAAGAGATTTCCTAGTTTTTGAGCTGGGCTGTTCATGATGAGCACTATTGGAATATTTAAAAATTCAGTTATTTATAGCTCCACACTGTCAGAGCCTATACCGCACTCAGTGCAGAGATGAGAGATGGCGAAGCAGAAAATCAGGAGCATTGGAAGTGAAGCCTAACCGTTCATTTAGCTGGATCTAAAAGTCTGCATTCACTCGCAGCAGCTGTTCCTCTCATCCTTGATCTGATCTGATCTGATCAGCTCTGAACAAATTGACAGATAATTTATCCACTCCATGAATAACAAACTGCTGCTGAGCACAAAATAACCCCCTGGAGGGCTCCGCCTGTGCTGTTCATGAATCTACGAAGACCTCAAAATTTAGAGATGGGACACAGAATGATACAAAGGGACACACACGCATTGGAGAAAAAAAGAGAAAGTTTGCTTGTTCGCCCCGCCACATATAGACCCTGATTCTGTTGGAAGCACTGCCAAGGTTGTAATAAACAGGAATTATCCTCTATTTGATAAGGCTTACTTGACATATCTCAAAATCTGTGTTGTGTTTTCAGCAGCTTTAAAGCCTTCACATACTTGTTGTCCCAGGTCTGATGCTGTGAATAGTCATGGAGAAAACTAGAGGCTGTTTGGTGCTGAAGCTACAGCTGCAATAGAAACATCACTCTAACGCAGTGGTTCCCTTCTTTGCTCCTGTGGTATCCCATACTGTTTCACCGTTTCATTTCAGTCCTTCTAAACCACATGATTCAACTCACTATATTATGCTGGAGTTGAATTAGTTGTGTTGGTGCAGGGTGAGAACGGTGTACACGCCTTGCTGTATCACTGGACCAAGGACTGGGATCCACCTTCCTAACGCATTGCTTATAAGTTCATTATAGGTTCATGAGCAACTAATGGTGAGTTAGTGTTTTCCAAAAAGGCATGTAGCAGATCATTTAAGTCATCAAGGTAACATGTGGTTTGGTATCATGAATTCTCACTCATTAGCATATTTGGAATTTTGATGTAAGGCTTTTAACGCAGACACATGTTGTTGAAACAATTGTGTGCTCTTGATTCATTAAAGCGGTTCATCATCATGGCCTAAATACACACTGCTCGTAGGTAAAGCTCGCAGGCTCAAAACACCTGATGGACTAAGACCATTTTTAATTAAAGTCCATGATTGACAAATAAAAACACTAAAATGACAGGGATTTTTTTAATGAACCTAGAGTATGCATCAGGTATTTTCTGCCATTCATCAGCAAATAAGAACTGTATATTGTTAGTTACAACCTTTTTTTTTTTTTTTCCTATGACCCTTGACCCCACTGAGCTCCTTCACTTACTCCCTCATTGAGACTTGCACCCCCAGCTGGTCATGCATAGATCCTCATATAACACCCCCTCCAACCACCACACTCCCTCTACAAGCCCTGCGCTCTTTAGTCAGTCAGCTTGGACACATGCAGGTTATGGTGTTGATCCGGGCCAAATCTGGGCTGAATCTGGGCCAAACATAGGCTGATTCTGGGCTCGAACTGGGCCAGGTCTGAGCCATAATAAACCCAGCTGCTCCAGACCCAGATTTAGCCCTCGCTGGGGGCAGACAGTAACTGAAAAACCGTACCCCTCCCCTCCGTCAGAGCTCCCTCCTCTAGAAGAGACAGAAGGTCATTGGCTGGCTTGGGAGGCCAAGGGGCGGGACTGCTTAAGTTTCATCAATGGTAAGGTGTCCTCCTTATTCGCTCCCCTGATGATGATTGACTGCCAGTGGGGTGGAGGCTAACCAATCAGGAGCAGCGTAATTGATGAAGAGGAGGCTGGAGATCCACCACATACATCCTCAGCAGCAGTTTATCTGCAGTCCTTTTCCAGAATCCCATCTGACCGTGTAACCATGTCTTTGTTGTTATGATGAAAACTCACAATCATCTAACTGCACCATGTTGAAATGAGATCGGTTCTGTTAACTGTTGTCTGACCAAGAACTCCTGTTCGTTCTAACTATGTGGCGTCCAACAGTCAAAGGCTGTGATCAGATAGGAGGCTTTGTTTTATGCGGTAACTTCGACTGTGTGTAATGTGATAGGGCTTACTAGTGAACCCACAGAATATTCACCAAACTTTGCAGTTTCCTTCAGGTCTACGAACATTTTCAGAGTTTTCCAACTGGCTTCTCTTTGGCTACAAATTAATGTGCATCCTTAATGGTCAATTAATGTTGTTTCCTGCATCAGTCAGCTGTTACATTAAAACAGCTCTGATAAACCTACTGTGCTCCATCTACTCAGCACCAAGCAACAGACACACACAGTTAGAGACTTGGTGGTAAATATAGTAATAGCATTTGCAGCTAAAGAGCCAGATCATTTTTTAGTAGTTGGTGGCGACCAAAACAGAGCGTAACAGTGACTGAATGTCACTGAAATGAATGCTGATGTTGCTCTCTGCCTGCTGCAACTGTATGTCATAACAACTTTGTGAGCTGATAACATGTCACTGTGGTGTTGCTTTTACCCCAAGTGGCCAAAAATGCCTTCATGCTGCTTTAAGGTTGAGCTGTCTTTTGGCAGGGATGTCTGCCACATCTTTTACCGCCTGGAATGAATAGAGGTCAAACACTGGGTGTCTACTCATGTGCCAACTGTGCAACTTTCAAGGGCGTGCAGACAGGTTGCACCTGACATTTTTAAGCGTCCATGACCAGGACTGTATTATAGTCTACTTAACAGCAACCCCGAGTTAAGAGCTGATCTTCCTCCAGCCGTGGCCTAAGGCATTTAGTTTTCGGGTTGTTTGTCCATCTGTCCCATTCTCGTGAATGCTGTATTTCAACAACACCTTATGGGAATTTCTTCAAATTTGTCCACTTGGACTCAAGGATGAATTGTTTAGATTTTGTTGGCCAAAGGCCAAAGTCACTGTGACCTTGCATCCACCCTGTTCTTATGTTCACAGTATCTCCAGAGCAGCTTGTGGGAATTCCTTCAGATTCAGCCCAAATGTCCACTTGGACACAACAATAAACTATTGGATTTTGGTGGTCAAAGGGTGAGGTCACTGTGACCTTGAGTCTGTCTTATTTTATTTTAGAAATATGCACAAGTCAGTGCACAGTCCAAAATGTCTCTATGGGTTTTGATGAATTAAGTAGCAGGCATAACAGGATGGGTTAGAAATGTACCAGAAATCAGTCCATATAGTTAGATAATGACACAAAAAAAGAGTGTTTGCGACTGCATTGTTTGCTGTTGAAACCGACGTCCCAGCTGTCTAAACTGTTACACGACTGAGACATTTGTGCTTGAGACTCCGAAAACAGTTTGTTGTAGGCACAGTCTGTTGCAAGCCAACCTAGTAAAAAACAATATGAAAGTCATATACTCATATTAAAACCATCCTATGTGATCATGGCCTGATGTCCTTCTGCCCTTTGTGCTCTGTTAATGTGCTACTACAACTCATCTTGTATAATGCCTCCTTTTATTGGCTACACCTGAAGATACCTTTCTCTCAATATACCCCTCCCTTTATAACCTATGAATGAATGAACTTGACATACTGTGATATGTGTGTGTTTGTAACAGTAGGTCTCTATAGAGATTAATAACGTGGATTTTAACTTGAAGATGTTTTGCTTATGTTTTTTTCTGTTGTCTATATTTCCACTACACTGTTAATGTTTTATCATGTAAATAACGCACACTACTTCTGTGTTGATCTCACTTACCAAAGACATAATAACTTTGCTGGGACTGCCTCTCTATGTGAACACATAGCCAGAGATAGAGCCCAACATTTGACATTTACCCAGTAAATCTGGCTAATTTTAATTTATTTATTTAGCGCCTGTAAGACAGGTGTGAGACTGTATCAGTTTCCCTTGAGGCCAGATGATGATAATTGGGATTATTACTGGGAGTAGTGTTCATGTGTAGTAACTTTGATATCTCTCTCTCTCCCTCCCTCTCCTTCCTCCTCTCTCTCCCTGTGTGTTTCAGTGGAGAATGGTGAACACTGCGATTTCACCGTGCTGCGCAATATGTTAATACGGTGAGAGGCATTCTGCTCAACATTTATTTCCCAAATTAAATCTCAAACCAGAGAGACCAATAGGGCCAATGCCCTAATGCCCACAGTAGTTAGTGGAAAATGCATTATGTTGTCTACTGTAGCAGTAGCTTAATTTTTATAATATATATGTGTAATTCATTTAGCATAGCTTTAGCTTTATAAATAACTATAGAAAAATACTCTCTCCTATTGCATTCCTCTTCATTCCTCATCATCCTTCATTGGACTTACTTTTTTTCCTTTTCTTCCTGTTCCATAGCACTCATATGCAGGATTTAAAGGATGTCACCAACAATGTCCACTACGAGAACTATCGCAGCAAAAAACTTGCTGCCGTCACCTGCAATGGAGTGGACACCTCCAAGACGAAGGGACAGCTCACTAAGTATGCCTCTGTTTCTAAACTACTGCTGTCATATTTATAATGGGGAAAAAACACCACTTTAGATTAGGAAAAACTGCTTTCCTTTTGTTTTTGTTTTTGCTTTGTTTTTTTTTGATGGACTACATTTATATAGCACCTTCCATGCCACCAGACAAAACACTTAATAATTTGCTTTCAGGGTGTCTGCAGTTCTTCAAAAAGTTTGAAAATTTTCCTAAATTCAATTTTTTGAATATCAGGCCTTAAAAGACTTTCAGAAGTCATCAGTTTTAATTTGTGAGGTGTTAATTGCCAGAAATATTTGATGTGCTTGCTTATTTGCACTTCTTGAATAAGTAAAAGATGATTTGTCCAAAAATCTGTCTTACATTTGGTTAAAAATTATTTTGAAAAAGGTCTTAAAGAGAGGTAACTTTAAGTGTCTCATACTCATAGATGCTCTGGCTTCTCATTCATCCATTCACAGTAGACAGGAAGAGCCGGGGATTGAATCACCAACCTTGTGATTAAAGGATGACCTGCTCTACCTCCTAGGCAGCACTAAAAGAAATTACAACTAACCATTAATCTCTGTCTTCACTCTGGTCAACAGGAGTCCTCTGGCACAGATGGAGGAGGAGCGTAGGGAGCATGTTATGAAAATGAAAAAGATGGAGGCTGAAATGGAACAGGTCTTTGAAATGAAGGTGAAGGAGAAGAAGCAGAAACTGAAGTATTCATAGGCTGAGGTGGGTTGGAGGTTGTGGAGTATATATATTGGACCTTTTGTATTTTTTATTGTCAACAATTAGGACATCCAACATAATGTAAATATTTGTTCTCTAAAAGTTCAACGACTTACCTGTAGCTTTTCACAATGGCTTTTATATGTTCCATTTAAATGTTTAAATTATTATTATGGAAAAAAAATCTACAGATTGAGACCTGTTTTAAAGAGCAACATCCCATTTGTTTAACCAGAAACAGCCCTGAAATCACCA
>JAPZEB010000023.1:7035926-7047611 GCA_029783705.1 Chaetodon striatus | reverse complement strand
TCTGCTTGAAAGCGATAGAGATGAGCTGCTGACTTTTCCTCCCAGTGGGATCCTGTCTCCCCTCAGCAAGTCTGTAGAGGCTGTGGTCACACCTCTGGTAAGGTAAACTCATAACTTTGAGCTGTCAATACACGAGTTCCCTTAGGGGAGCTCTGTGAGAAATTCAGAGCCTCAAAATACATATAACATATTCCACCAACAGCGACTGGAAGTGAGCCTGGAATCCAATCCTCCGTCTCTGCTTTTAACTCCAGAGGAGACCACCCCCCCTCTTCCTGAATCTGCACCTCTGTACAGGTAATAACATCATAGCCATTTGTGCAAATTCTGTTTGGAATAAACCCTGAATGAGTTCTCTGTCTTGGGTCATAAGTTGTTGTCTTATGTCAGGCAATGTCGTGACACATCTAAAAAATTACAAGCCCTGTTGCGTACTTGTTAAGCAAGGTTTTACCAATGAAATCTTAGAACTGGTGAATCCGTCAAAAAAGCACGACAACTAAAATAGCATTGTTAAATAATGTCTAAAATGAAAACACAATCAATATCACTCAAAATGTGCTATATAGAACTGAGATGCTTTAAACTCTGCAAATTAAATGTTGGACCAGCAGATTACGATGATATGATCAAGTTCAGGTCCCAGTGTTTTATTTATCTGACAGAGGCACTCCAAATCCTCAACCGTATCCTTAAGTGGGACTCTCCTCTTCCTCTCCAAAAGACCCTTAGGCCTAACTAACACTGAAAACACACCAGGCAGCGAAAAAGTACAGCTTGTTGCAATATTTACATGTTTCTGCAGTTGGAAAGCGTGTTTGTGTTTCAGGTGTGAAGAAATTCTTTGTAACATAGGTAAACATATCACATGAGTCACAGGACTCTGTTTACTGATTAGCTGCGGATATTCTCTGGCCTCGTTTCATCTCCAAAAGTTGAACTATCCCTAATTTTTAGTTTAGCTGCACTTCGCAACAGAATTAAACAGCTGCAGGTCAGAGCAGCTGCCACAGCTTCCTCCAGTCATTGCATGGCAGCTTGTCGCAGGCCACACTTCACTACTGCCAGGTGTGTTTTAGGCGCAAAGCTAAGATTTTATGCTGTTGTATGTGACTCAGTAGGATAACTAGGATTTTAGTTTCCATAATGTTTAAATGTTTTTCTGTTACTTAAATACTGCACTGTATTTCAGGCATGCAATTCTGTGAACGTGTCATATCAACATTATCTTCACATTGCTTTCTTCGACACTTTTCTTTTGAATATAGGAGCTGTAAAGTCAGTTATAATCCTCCATTTGTGTATATATTTTTAAATTAAACTTAATATTAACTGATATGCTCTAATTTGACAGTGTAGTTGTTTGGTACTCTGAAGTGTCTGTAATTTGATTTTGCTTTGTTCTTTGCATCACAGTATTGATGCCTACCGCACTCAAAGACAGAAAAAGCTTCCCACCATTCAGAGTGTCACTCCTGGGGTTCAGAGACGAGCTCCGGAGAAGTCCCAACCTCAACCCTCTGTCAACACCAAGGAGAAAATCACAGTGTGTACCACTGCTTTTAACAAGACTAACCCATTAACTGTTGTTGTTGATTAACTAATTTCACAGTAGGTCAGTCAGTATACAAGATGAGATCTAAGTATGCATATACTCATTACTTTCTACTAATTCAGTTAGCTGCACTGAAACTGTTGAAACTGGCCTTTAGCTTGTTGATTAATAGTTATTATTGATTTAAATCCAATACAGGTGTTGAGTAAGCCATATATTGTCCTGTGTTTGTTCAGGCTCTTAATGCAGAAGCAGGGAAGCTGCAGACTGTGATCAACCAGACGCTGCAGGCTCTGAGTTGCTGTACTGATGAGGAGCATGGACGAGGCTCGCTGGAAGAGGCTGAAGCTGAGAAACTATTGTTGGTCTCCTGTACGTACATATCAACATCTTTGGTTTAATGGTCCAATCTTTGTGTACAACAGATAGGAGGTCATGTTCAAACTATTCTGTTTTTATAGAATTTGTTGCCTCAACAACATTTGGGGGTCAAAGGTCAAGGTCACTGTAACCCCAAAAAGATGTCTTAGGCCATAACTCAAGTATTTGTATGCTTACTAAAAGGGTACTTAGAGAGCGCAGACCTTAGTTAAAGCCAATAGTCCAGTCTTCTATTATATGCAAATCTGCAAACACAACCATAATATATCTCTGAATGTATTTCCAAAACTGAGTTTTCTGTAACGACTGCTTTCTGTATGAAGTTTGAGAAACGCCATGTGAAGGCTACCCCAGATTGCCCAGCCCTGACTCTGTGCTGTGCACCATCTATAATTGTTCTTTTGATTTACTTGTCTGTTTCAGGTGAGAAACGCTCTGCTCTGCTGGCAGAGGTGACCGGACTGAGGGAGGAGAGGAACTCAGAGCCAGTTGACGCAGCAGGAGAGGACAGGGAGTATGTTTCCCAGCAGGCCTGCAGAGGGACTGTCAGCATCACAAACATCCAGCTGCCTCTTAAGGTGGAATTTGTCTGCTCGTCACACAACCGCACAGGTAGCACAGCAAGAAGACATTACTTTGATTTTTTAAATTTGTTTGAGTTTTTAATGCCCTGTATTTAACATCATTATGATGCATTTTTATGATTTCAATTAAACATTTCTATTTCAAAGTTCAGGGCTTGATTAACACAAATGTAGTGATCGATATCGACTTTGAAAAGACTGAGTTGTTCATGTAACAATTTAGGTCGGCCAAGTCACTACTTTTTCGTCCTGATCCGCTACGGCCCGTGCAACATCGTCGCCACCCCACTGGCCACGGCTGCTGATGCTCAGAATGGAGACACCATCTCCTTCCCTACTTCTGTCACTCTGTAAGCTGGTTTGTGGTTACTTCATTTGATCAATCTGATGCACTGCCTCTAGCACCAGTATGCTGCATTTACATCTGACTTTCTTTACCTGTATTGACAACACGTTTTTTAAGCCTATTTCAACCAGTGACGGACATCACTGGACAAATCTGTTGGTTTTCTCTGTTTATGTTTGTATTTTTTTTTAACAAATGATTAATGAACAGTCACATGCAGACAAGTCAAGCTAAACTTAGACACTTTTTATAATATAAAAAGTATATAATATAAAGAGTCTTATGCCTGTGCCAATCATTTCAGTGGGAAGAGATAGCTTATTGCATATAATAATAATTTTGTCTACTTGATATTTCAGGAAGGATATCCGCTCTTCCTTTGAGATTGATGTGGAAGTCTACAGCCTGGTGAGATAAAACATTTGACATTTTAATTTGCAGTTGTTTATTTTTATGTATTAATTGAAATCAAATTAAAAGAATGGCAAAGTTGTCGGGGCCGCAGTTTCCAGAACTATTTTTGTGTTTTTTCTAAAACTCCCATTTATATGTTTATTATTGTGCTTGAATATAACTGGTAATTTATAGAACAAGTGTGTGGTATGTTGCTTTCTAGGATGAGGTACCTGAAGAGCCTTTGTTAGTTGAATTTAGCAGCATGCTACCAGTGAAGGCAGCGTGATAGATAGCCCAGCATGTTGTCAGCACAACGTGATGTTAGTTGGCATGTTGTTCACTGTTGGTGTTCGACAGAGATGCATGTGCTGTGGATTGCTAAGGTGAGGTAGCTGAAGAGGTTTATTTGGTGGGTTACACAGCATGCATGGCTAATCATACTGTTAACACCATCTTACCATGCTATGTATTTGTCTTCACAAGTTGTTTGGTTGCACAGCACCAATGATCAGATCTAATTTGTGGATTTTTTAATGTGCCTGTGTTTCTGCCATCCAGTCCCACACTTCAGGTAGTAGCTGCAGCATGGACCGGACCACCACCAAGTCACGGGTGAGTCAGTGAGCCAAATAACAAACCAGGTGTATAGTTATCAATGACAGTCTAATTCACTTATGTTGTGTCTACATATTTAGGTCACACCAAGAAAGCTTCTGAACACTTTAACAGTGAGTATTCGGGTTTTATTTCATGATCAAATATTAAAGTATGCATTGTTGTTTTTGACCTCTCATCCAAACCTTTTCTTTTGTTTTCAACAGAGATCCAGTAACACACTGACGTGTAAGTTGAGTTTAATTTTGGTCAGTATTCGTTATAGCACAAAAATGCTTCCGTATTAATCAACTCAACAACTCTGGAATGGAAGAATGTAAATGTTTAGAAAACTTGTACATAAATTAAAATGTTTGATATGGAGGCAGTTCTGCTTTCTACCAAATAAACTGTGTTAAATTCACTGGTCGTAATGGGCATACTTATTACTGACTGACTATTTCATGCCATGAGTTTCATTCTGCACTTCTTTGCCTTTCAGCTGCTGCTCCTCCTGCTCTCAACCCACGTCGCTCCAGCAACTTCTGTCTGGTGGGCTCCCATAAGATCACCTTGTCCTCGCTGGGACACAGCAAGTTCCCACTGGACAAGGTAAAATTCTGTCATGATGTTGTTGTAAAGGGCTGTTCACACTGTTTTTGTAATCTTTAGGAACTAAAGTTAATACACAGCTGTCTTACACTGGCCCAGAGGAATGTGTCTGCTGCTGAAATGTCTACTGAACAATGTTGGTGTTTCAATTACTGTAATGCTTAAAAACTAATGGAATATGCTGGAAACTTTCAGTGGTGTCAAACTAGCTCTAGCCGCTTCAACCTTGTTATCTTTGTTAGTGTGGCAAGTAAAAAAACATTTCATGAATGCGCTTTGGTGTGGTAATTAATTATATAAATTGGTAATTAATTGAATGACATCTTTCAGTAAAGAAAAGCATGGAAAATTTCACACATCCACTGTCACCAGGTTTTACACCTCTCTGTGTATTCCTTTGACCTCCAGCACCAAGTGACCAGAGATGAAGCACAGTGCTACAAGCATCACTTAACTATACACTCATGTGGTGCTTTTACTATTATGTTAGAAGTTTCCACACATGGGTGGGCTCACTGGTGATGTAACGTGTCTGCCCCTCCCTGTCTGCCTCCCTCCCCCCTCTCGCTGTCGTTCTTCTTCCACTCAGATGAAACTTGAAGGCAAAATCAGGAGGCTGCTGGGAGATGAATTTCAGGAAAAGGTTTCACTCTTTCACCACACTGTCAGCTCTTCACCTCTCACTGTTTCCCTCTGCAAAAACTAACCTCATCTCTGACTCATCATTTCACTCATACTAATTAACCGCTGCTTCAGCCTTGATAGTATTTGTTTGTCGTGAATGAATTTCTGTTTATTAGTTTAAGCTCTTTCCTGTCTGATCTCAGAAATCAAAAAAAGATATCCATCATGTTGGTTCTTTGGCTCTACTGCTCAGTCAGCACATTGTTATGAAATGAAATAGTTACAGAATAGTGCTTCAGTGCTTCAAACAAGATATATTTACTCGCTTGCACAAACCATAAATGTGTGTTTGTAGCAAAATGTATTTGTACTCATATTCTTACATCCCTCTGCTATGTTCTTACATCATTTAATATTGGATTACATGAAATGTGGGAGGAAATTAGAAGCTTAAAAAACATGTTTTGTTTAGAGGCTGTGTGTTTGTGTCCATGTGTGTGTATGTCCATGTGTGTGTGTCCATGTGTGTTTTAACCATCTAAATATACCAGAAGAATTTCACTCCAAATGCATTATGGTGCTACCTACTCATAATGACACTCAGTACCTCTAACAGATGTGAATGAAATCTCTTAAAAGTCAGAGCAGTTCGTTTTCAGATAGCTTTGCTTTATAAAAACAGATGAAGATTATGTTGGAATGAAATTATTCAAATGACTGTTTTCTGTTTCTTGTTTCTCTGCGTGTCTTTCACACTACAGCGGTTTAACAGTGTGTCCCCTCCCTCTTCTTCCCTGGCCTGCAGGTGCCTTTTCTCTCTCCTCTAGAGGGCAACATCTACCTGCGTCTGGACAGCGAGAGTCACTCTAATGTACAGCACCAAGGCTTCCTGGTCAGTACTGTGATGTTGCTTATTTACCGCAACTTGCTTTTTACATTGCAAACATGTCTTATCTTCATAAATAATTCAGTGTCGCACTGACTTTAAATTTTAAGATTCACAGAGTAAATGGGATTAGAGTATTCTGTTTGGGCATGATCATTTAAAATCAAGTGTCAGTATCTTCTTGCGGCATTTAGTTGCATTAAGCCTAGTCTTTTTCTGGATCTGTTCCCAGACAATGTTTGAGTTGATCAGTGGATACGGAGTGTGGCATCGCCGATATTTTGTTCTGGAGGCATGCAACATGCACTACTGGAACCACCCCAACGACAAAGAAACTAAGGTATGGACAGACCAACAGCCAGACCTCAGACTTCAGCAGACTGAGTCACTAAGTTACTGTTAACTTTGATTCTGTTTCCTATTTGAACTTCCCAGGAAGCAGAGGGCAGCATCTCTCTGTCCAGCTCTCACAGTCAGTGCGTCAGGCCTGTGAAGAGGGACTCATGTGCTCGACCTTTCACCTTTGAGCTGGTGAGCAGCGTCCCACAGCAGCAGGACGCCAGCCAGGAAGCCTTGGCCAAGTAAGGCTGAATAAAAACCACAACACCCAGAAAAATGACATCTGTGGGAGTTAGTGAAATGCAAATACACTCAGTTTCTTGCAGTTAAATATGACCTCTTTAAAACAGATGTCAGGATTTGACTTTATGGTGTTTTTTTTATGTTCATAGATTGTAATCCCGTTTTTTAAGACGCAAATTGTTTGACCAGTTTTGATCATCTACATTTTAGCCAATAAAGAATAAGATTCTTCATTTACGATGAAAACATGTTTCAATATAATTGGCATTTTGTTTACAGTAAGCATGAAGCATGTTGCTCTTCTGGCTTTAGTCAACTAGTGATGTCATAGAGGGTGTTTCACTTTTGACAGCTGATGGGAAACACCTTCTGTGACATCAGTGATTTGGTTGCATCTCAAAATGTATTGTAAAGCAATATAATTACTTTAAAAAAAGATGAACAGCCACTACACTCATATAGCACATTTCACATTGTGTGCCATTAGATGTGGTCCTCAAGGGAAACATGGGTATTTTTCAACCTGGACTCTATTCTCACATGTTTTTGTGTTTTGATGACTAATAGAGACAACCATCTTTTTAAATTGAACTAGTACTGGGACAGGAGGCTGCTGGTGCTGCAGTGTCCGGCAACATCACAGAAATGACTCCTCGGAGAAATAAACATTTTTCCCCACCTTTGTCTGGTCTGTTTGTTACTGCGACCAAGTCTTACTCAAGGAAGAGTCTCGTTCGGAAATCTCCAAGAGGTGGCCTAATGCGGTAAAAAACAACAGTGGAAATTTGCCACGAGGAGTTTGTGGTGTTGAGAAAAGAGCGTGTAGCATATTATCTAAACGATTTTCTGATTGTTGCCAACGTGGAAAAGTCTGTGGGATTTTAAAAACGAGACTTCTTGAGCGAGACTAGGTTACACACACTAACAAACAGATCTGATCAAGGAAATGTCAGGAAAAATGTTTTATTTCTCTATAGGATCCTTTCCGTAATGTAGTCAGACATGTTCAGTAACAATTTGAGCGTGTCAGTGGCAAAAACAAACAGTTTTAGTAGACATTAATTGATGGTGCACAATAGCCCGTCAGGATTAGATTGCAGACTTCAGAAGTTTAAAAAATGTTGTCTCCATTGGTGACTTTGAAACAAAAACTTGGGAAGATAGGGCCCATGTTCAAAAACGCAGAAGTGTCCCTATAATCTTGAAGAAAATGTAGAAAACACTGTAGTTGTCTTGTCCGTCATTTTCACAGCAAGTTTACCAAAGCAGGACAAATACTTTGACCCTGATAGGTGTTTCAACAGGCTCCCCGCACCAGTCCCAGACAGGTTTGGCTTCTCTTACAGTTCGTACAATGCTGATGGATGTTTTTTTTCCAGGTGTTGGTTTTCAGCTGACACCAAACAGGAGAGATTGGACTGGATGGAGAAACTCAATCAAGCTCTTTTGGACTTTCACACGTGGAACCGAACATCAGCAGCCCAAACAGAAAGTCAGCAGTCAAACTCATCCAGCAGTGGGAACCTGAGGGAGAGCATACTGTAACTACACCAGGAGGCCAACAAACCTACTCTGTGTGATAGTGTCACAGTGCCTGCTGCCTGGGACCCATGAAAACACTGTGGGAGCAGCTTTTATGTAGCAGGTAGATGAGCTGACATCAGGGTTTAGGTTCTTCATTTCAGAGCTGCAGGAGGTAAGCTGCTTCTTAACAGGCTCTGTCTCACAGCTGAAATGAAACTGGCAAATTGCAAACGAGGCAAAACATGTATCTCATATTGATTTTTCTTTCTGGGAGATATTCCATATTATTGTTTATTTCTTTTAATCTGAATCCAATCATTACTGTTGGTTTCCATTTTTATTTGCTGAGTTACAGTTGCCATTTGAATATTTTTAGTTTTTCTTTATCATGATTTTGTGGAAGAGGTTTTATTTTGAATTTTCTGTGGCAATCAGCTGCTTTTTGCTGGCAATATTATTTGGTCACTTTCAGTAGCTAAAGGTGAAACTTCATGTAGCTGATATATTTTTGTAATATGTGTTTAGATTTATATTGTATTTTTGTTTCGTTTAAACTGGAAGGATGAACCAATTTATATAGATACACTAATAAATGTTGAAGGAGGAGGAAATCTTTAACGCTACTAAACTAATCTAGGGTGAGAATGTATTTGAAATGGCACGAAACACTACAGATAAATAGAATATAGAGGGAGTGCTAATTAAGGTTGGAATGGGAGCCTTTCATAGTCGTTCAGACACAGTTTTTGATCATGGGCCTAATAGATGCACTGTAGGTGGAGGCAGGCTTTTGTTTCACTGAACCAACACATATTCTGCTGTTTCTGTGAAATGTGATAGAACAACACTTGGTGCCTTTACTAAAGAAATAACCAGTCAAAACGTAAATCAGTCCTCTTGTCAGTATGCATCACAGCGTCTTGGAGGTTTAACTTCGTTCACAGTGGCCTTTAATGGTCACTCATATTCATAAGTGCACACTTTGTGTTGCTGCACATAAATCAACTCATATATTTACATATTTAAACCATGTTCTACGTGTAATACAGTGGATGAGGGAAGTGATGAGGTAAAAGAGGGGACTGTAGAGATGCTGCTACACTGAATGTAGTCTGTTCTGTCTGATCTGTTCTTTTACATGTATTTCCACCTATCAGTCTGTCACTTTGTTCTCAATGTATGTGAACTCTCATTCTATGCACTTAATGAAGTTACCAATAAAATAAATGGATTGAAATGGCTGCAAAAAAAAATATACATTAATGGACTCCGGGTGGGGGGGGTTGCATGTAAGTGCTGGTACAAAAGGCTAATATGTGTTTTTTATAATTACTCATCAAAATTAGATAATGTCACTTTGATATTTCCTTTTCCTTTCAATAAAAAAAATCAGGTGACAATTTTATTTCAAACTCAGACAAAAGCACTGAATGGGCCTACCATCCCTTTGTGTCTCACCACACTCCTCTCCTGTATGGACATTTACATGTAAAGGAATGTAAAAGTGTGGCTGGTGTGCTATACGTACGGAGCTTGGGAGAGTCTAGCAGGAAGGCAGCTCAGGTCAGGAATGTCATACAGGAAGTGGTCTAGAATTAGATTTCCTGTTCGTCCCATAGCTCCTCTGGGTGGAGGTGCTGCTGGGTGTTATGGAGCTCAAGGTGATGACAACAACAAGGAGGGAGGGGTCGAGGGGGGAACACTCGATTAGGCTTTCAAGACACATACAGCTCTGCTGAACTGGACAACACTGGCTGTTACAGCATTCATATACTCTGGGTGCTGGGAGGTGGTGCAGTACAGTGGTTTTCTTTGGGTTTGTCACAGATTTGACAGCAGGTTTGATGCCAGTAATTTAAGTTCAGTACATAAGGTTATTACAAATGAACTAACTTTTCTGTTTTTAACAGCTTTAGTGGTCATCAGGTTGGTGTAATGATGTAGTTTGGCTCCATTTTTCAAATCTACAATGGAAAATGTGTATTAAAGGCTTTGTGTAGCATTTTATCTACCTCAATAGATAGATTGTTTAGCCACAATAATTAAGCCATTGTACATTATTTTCCTTTGTTTAATCCTCCATTAACATTTAAAGCAAATTAACCAACTAAAAATTCTCCCTCATGCCAAAATGTGTGGAAGAACAGGGGTGGCGGGCACAAAAAGAAGAAAACAGGAATGCCCCTATCTACAGACCATGTTTAAGTTGTCCATTTTGGGCTACTGTGGAAACAACATGGCGGACTCGGTGGATCCGCTCCAGGTCATTTTAAGGTAACAAAAACACAATGACTCCTAGTTTCAGGCAGTAATAAAATGTATCAAAGGCATGATAGTGTGTTAAAATACTAAGTTCTTTTGGGGAGTATCTGTACTTGAGATTTGGTATTTCAGTCAGCTTTCACTTTTGCTCCAAAGATTTCTTTTTATTGGTGTAAAAGTATTTTACCTAAAATTTTACTCCAGTATCTTTGTATTTCTATGTCCTCAGCAATTTCTCACTTCATTACTATGAAATATACTTAGAAGGTTTAAATGAGGGCTAGTGCTCTCAAAGCAGCAGTTAACTTTGGATTTCCAGTCCGGCCCAGGCTCTGTGTCAGATCGTATTGTGCAACTTGCTAGTCAACGACGAGGCTGACTTCATGATGGAAGCAGAGAGTGGTGTCACACGGCAGAAAGGGTGAGTAATGATTCAAGGAGATTCAAATTTGTGACAAGTGACTGAATGCTCCGCTGCAGTCTGCCAGCCCTGGGTAGTCTACAGTTTTATTTAAATCCTGTAAGTTGTAAGGAAGACCTTGTTTTTCTTAAAGTGTAAATTAGTTTTTCTTTTTTCTTTTTTTTTTTTAAAGGTGGTGTACATGTTAAGAAGAAATAATACTCAAAATGAACAGCTTTTACATGTACTTTTACTTTTAATAGTTAATTTTATTTAATATGATAAAATTACTTTTGATACTAAGGCTTTTACTTCTACTTTAACTTCTACCAGAGTCATTTTCTGGTAAGATATCTGTACTTTTACTCAAGTATGGCTTTCAATTATTTCATCTACCACTGGATTCAGCTAAATATTACAGACCATAAAAATAATGGACTAAACTACTGTGACTTTTTTTTTTTTTTATTGCCAGAAGTGAGTTATATAAAGACTCACCCCCTTTTTAGTTTTCATGAATGGATAAATTAGCTATAGTGACCAAACAGATATTTGTACCAGATTGTAAACATGTTTATTTCTACTGGGCATTTAAATGTAGTGGTCTGTGGGCATTGCCCGGCTTCTGGAGCCAGGCTCAAGTGGCCATTAGTGGAATTGCAGTTTTTGGCACTTGTGTTTTGTTTTCATTTTTCAGCCCTGGAACATAATCATGAATATAATCTTCAGTTTCTGCCACTATATTTTGCTCATTAGATTTTCTTACACTGCCATACAGAACTGAAAATGCTGGTCTTACGGTGGCACTAGAGGACAGGTCAGCTGGTTACCATCGTCTAGGAACCAAGAATGTCCACAGTAAATTTCATATCAATGTGACCAGTACTGTTAGTCAGCGAAATATGTACAAAAGTTACATTGGTGTTAACTGTATGGATG
>JAPZEB010000023.1:7014355-7026838 GCA_029783705.1 Chaetodon striatus | reverse complement strand
GACTCTGGCATTTAAAAGGGTTGGTTACGATTCACCAAAGTCACACAATAACACAGACTAACTAACCGATTGTGGCAGCGGTAGACTGACAGCTCCAGTGTTCAGTGAACCAAAATAACTGTTTTTGTCATGGAGTCTGGTGGCTTTGACAGAAGCATAGGTGGGGAATTGAAGCTGTTAATGGCTTCCCAGTTGGAATGGGTAGTCTGACAGAAATATAATGAAGTGAAAATATTCTCATTGAAAAGTACACTTTCTACCTTCCCTTGTTTTTTCAGCACACGTCATTGTATTGTTACATTTCATGGTAATTGTGGTTCTTCACTGAGTTTTTAAGCCACCATTTGTAGGATTTGAACACTTTTTACATTGGCAACTCCCACTGGGAGTATCAGAAAAGACACTGGCAAACAAAAACACATACCATCAGAAAAAATGTTATGAATGCATATTTACTGTACATGAATTCCAAAGTAAAAATCTGCCTCTGTGCAGCAATGACATACATATATTTTCAATAATGTTGACGATAATCTTATTCTTCCCTGTTTTTCTGTCAGACATGATGCCAGTGGCGAAGGTATGGCCAGAGGTGGAGAGGGCTGAGTGTTTGGCCCGCGGTGCCGCCCTGAAGTGGGCGTCAGGTGTTTTCTGTCGGCCTGAGCATCTGGAGCGACTGAGCCAGTACAGGAAGAGAGAGAGTCAGAGAACTGCCTCCATTCACACCAGACTGAAGGTGACATCAGAGGCACACATCAAAACACACACAGACACGCATACACAACATGACACTGTGCGACCTCAGTTTATAAATGGTCCCGTAAATGGTTGCAGCTGTGCACTTAAGAAGAAAGTGATGCTATTAGTCATCTGTGGGAATCAATAGTAACCCCTGTGCTGCTGCATGTCGCTGCTGCTTTCCCTTCAGTCCATGGTTCAGTCGTACCTGGAGGGGGTAGGCTGGGGTCTGGAGCAGCTCCGGGAGGCCAGGGCCGAGCTGAAGGAGGTGTCACATGCTTTGAAGAAAGCAGGACTGGAGTCTGATCGAAACGCAGAGGGGGTGAAGTCTCTGGAGAGGCTGAGAGAAGTATCTGTCAACCACTGTCAGCTCCTCGCTGCCGTTAGCAACCTGCCACGACTTTACTCTGGTGAGATGCTGCACGAGGTGTCAGTGATTATAAAATAGAGCATCCTACTCTGATCCATACTGTACATGGAGTATATACAATTGCAAATATACCAGCAATATAACACAGTACAACACATCAGCCACTTTTGTGAAGCCTTTTATGTTATTAAGTTTGATGTAAAGTAAAGAACATTTTTTGCTGGAAAGTAAAATATGCAACTTCAGTCAATAACAGCCCAAAGTAGCAGCAAGAAGTTGTTGCGTCAGTTGTTGACAGTTTGAGAAATTAAAGTTCCCTCCTTCCTTCCCTTCCTTGCCCTTTGCAGTGCGTAGCATGGTGTTGGAGACTGAGCGTCTAGTGGAGTCCAGGCGGCTCCTGGAGGCCCACGCCCGGTTGATGGATCTGGAGCGCTGGCAGGATGACATCCTTTGGCAGCTCCATGGGGCTGCTGGGACAGCAGGAAGTGCACTCAGCACAGAAGACCAGGAGCTGGTAGCCAAATACTTCTCTGGTGTTGGGCAGCTGGTGGACGCCCTGGGTAAGGAGATCTTATAGACACAGGGTTGGACAGCTTCACAGTTTACGCAGTAATATGGGTGTAATTAATCTGGCAACTGTATTTGTTGTGGTTTAGTGCCCCATATTTATCCATGCCAGGCGTAATGCACTTGGTCGTGTGCATGTGTGTATCTGTCTGTCCGTAACTAATCTGGCAAACTAATGGACCAATCAGCCTAATATTTTGTGTGCCCATTTATGACTGTAAAAAAAACCTGTTATAGGGACTGTTTTAAACCACCATTGACTGCTCACACCTCACTCTTTTTAACAAGCTGGTAGAACAAAATCATACAGAAAAGTCATAGAGCAAAAGGCATTCCAACCAACCAGCTAGGTTAAAAACAAGCCTTACCTCATCTGTTGCAGGCCACATTTTAGCCTTCATCGTGGCTTAAAACCTGACATACAAAAGAAAATTTAGTCTCATCTTGAACCATAGTATCTGCAGATTAATCACATACCTGATATGTTCTGATCCACTGAAGATGGGCAACATACGAGATGAATAAATCCCAGTTTTTGTTACCTTCACCACCATGTTAACTGTGAGGGAGCTGGGAGAGACAACTGAGTGAGAGTCAACTTGTCTTTGTTTGGGAGGGGAGAGGGAGGTAGGGAGGGATTTTATTAGACATTGTGTCTAAAATTTGTCTGCATATAGCCTGTCTACTCTGGGAACACCATGATAATGTAACTTGCATATTGTATTCCCTTCATTCCACTACTGTCATGCATACAGGCTGGATTCACAGCCTGCCCTGCACTCTTTGTTTATACCCACATGCCCCCCCAAACACACACACACACACACACGGCAGAGATCTGCAACACTTTTGACTTTTTTAGTTCTGTATAGATATAAATACAAAAACTTATATATATCCATAACCTTTCTTTTATCAATAGAATTTCTTTGGACGCAGACTAGGTATTTATTCTCAGTCATTTTTTGTGCAGACCAAAATGTCTCTGTGGCTTGATAATTATCAAACACTGAAGACTGGCACAGAATATTGGATCGGTTTTGTTGTATCGACTGATTTTACAAATACAAATACGAACATAAATACGAAGACTTAATTGTGGTGTGGAAATGTTCCTGTGATTTCACCGTAACACATGCCATAAGAGATAGAAGTAGAAGTCTATGAGTACACATTCCTAAAAAATGCCAGTCACAACATACAAGTTAAAAAATAAGTCAGTAATATGTACACAACATACAAGTGTCCACGAAATGAAATGGACCTTCTGTGCGAAGAGCCGTGACAAAGTATCAGGAGCATCACCCTGTATCATAGCCCTATGTGTGGACCCTAGTTTCATTTATTACCTTAACAGCTGGTAGGATGGGCGGCACAGTGGTGCAGTGGTTAGCATTGTCGTCTCACAGCAAGACGGGTTCCTCTTCCTCTATATAATATAGAGGAACCCACCCCCTGGGGTGGGGGGGTCGTATCCTGCATTGGGAACTCCTCTGTGCAGAGCTTGCATGTTCTCCCCATGTCCCCCTTCATCCAAAGACATGCAAGTCAATTGGTGGTTCTAAATTGCCTGTAGGTGTGAATGTAAATGTGTGAAAGGTTGTCTGTCTCTATGTGTCAGTCCTGCCATAGTCTGGCGACCTCTCCAGGGTTTACCCTGCCCCTCGCCCAATGTCAGCTGGGATAGGCTACAGCCCCCCCTGTGACCCCTAACAGGATAAGCGGTAAATGAATGAATGAATGAATGAACACTTGGAACAAAGGATTTCCTGGATTGTTTTTTCTTTCTTTCTTTTTGGACACTTGGGGGCAGCAGAACAAGTTCATAACACAATAATGACACATTTTCACCTTACTAGGTTCTTTTGGAAAACATGTAAGCAAAAAAATGTCTGTTTACGCAACCAATAGACATGTCTCACCTTGATATCAGCTGCAGCAAGCAGTTGCATGGGGGGCAGGAAAACCAAAACAATGAGCTAAAAGAGGCTAAAAAGCTCTGCAGAATTGAGGGTAACAGCACAGTTGGGTGATGATTTTCTGTGTGTTTGTGACTACAAGCGACACCACAGTGACATCCTGTAACAGCACACATAATCATTTGATCCATTGTTTGTACAAAAATATTGATTAATACAATGTTGTTATTGATGAATTAATGTTACAGTGGAATATGAGAAGTCAGCAGCAGTTGGTCTTAAATTTCCTGTATTCACGATCAGGCAATGTGCTGCTTGTATCAGTGCTCGTAAAATGAAAACTTTGAAGTAGCTTTCATGAATAATCTCAGTGACAGAAAATGATGACATAGACCATATTTAATGCAGCATTCATGAAGACAATCAGTGCCAGGCTGTATTGTTTCTGATGAAAGCACACAGTCTGTCTCCATTCTTAACATCCACCTTGTGACTGCAGGTAAGGAGCTGTGGGCGGTGGTGAGCAGTGCTCTGGCTCTGGCCCGACAAAACCCCACACCGTTTGTGTCAGCGGTGAGGATAGTGGAGCGGGAGGAGGCCCTGGACCAAGCCTTACTGGAGGAGAGAGGGGGAATCAGAGGCAACAGCAGGCCGCTGCCACCAGGGCGCCCTCGCTGCTGGAGGGCGTGCTTCTTCCAGGTCAGCACCAGCTGATACAAACATACAAAGTCACCTTTTTATCAAGTTTTTCCTCTTTAAACTTCTTCATGTATGTAACAGTCTATCCTGTCTCACATTCTCTGTCCTTCAGGTACTAGAGGAGGCAGTTTCTGCACGGTTTCGAAGTGTTTCCTACCTGCACACACGTGGTCCAGGTCTAGCAGGCCACCTCTCTGCTCTTCAACATGCTATCATGGCTGACCTGGCCACTGTACGCCACCTGCTGGAGCACTGCGTCCCGCCACACTACCAGTTAACAGGAGCCTACCTGAGAGCCAGCCACCGCTGTTTACATGCTCACCTGGCACAGGTCAGTGATGCTGCAGCTTGTTAAACTCCTCATTATGTAGACTACAAATCTCTCTAAACAATTACAGAGACTATTATCTCTTACATTGTTTTCTGCTATGCCTGATCATAGTTTACATATAATATGTTGAGACCCATGAGCCATATGGTCTTGAATAGATTTATTGGACTGTTCTAAGTTAACCACATTTTCAGTTAGCAGCCATTTTCTCTGTGGCAATCATCAACTTGAGTATTTAGATTTATCATAATGTCAAAGCATTATACATGTTTAAGTGATACTTGTGGCCTAGGTTAGCAGCTGGGACCTGGAGAGTGGTGAAATCTTTGCAGTGCTCAACTGGGTGCTACACATCTACAACAGGTGAGGTTCATGACCTGCACACACTCTGTGTTTTATTCTTTGTCTTTCTGTCTGTGGGTGGTTCTTTGTGCTTTAAAACTGTGTTTGTAATGTGTCACTAAATTTGGATTTAAGGATTATGTTAGGTTTGAATTGAGCAGCCTTGATAGGTTGAGGTCACTGAACACATCTAAGTCAATAAACAACTCCTCCTTAGCCATGGAGTCAATACTGGGGAGAACCAAATCTGCTGGGATCGTGAATACAGAAAATCTGCCACCCCAGAAAAAAAATTGAAAAACGAATTTCTTATTATATGATATGATTTGTCATACTACTGTATACACAACACGATACAAATATGTAAAAATAAAAACTTCCTCTGTCAGTAGATATATTACACATGCTACATTCTAGTTTTTCACTTTTTAATACATTTTGAAATTCATGAAAGAGACACAATTAGAAAGTTGTAAGAAAAATAAAATTTTCTGGCAAGTCAAAAAATGGCTCTACTTACAGCAGCCAAGCAGCAGCAGAACTGCAGCACGCTGCAATACTAGATCTGGTAGTAAAAGTAATGGCTTTTACTTTAGTTTATTTAGGATTACGATTACATTTGCTAAGGATTATTTCGGACGGTGGTGCATGGTTGCCTGTCTGTTTCCACTTAAAGATGTTATTATAATTATATTTTTTATTCAACTTTCACATAGTAAAAATGTTTGTTTTGGATGCCAGTGCTGTTGGACATTGTTAATCATCAAAAGCTTAGAGTGTGACAGTCTTGATTTGGCAGCCCAGACATGATGGGTCATCCAGAGCTGGTGACCGAGATGGAGAAAGTCGAACTAGGGCCGCTCATATCCACCGAGGGACTGGACCACCTGCAACACAAATATGTGCAGAGTGTTCGGGTGAGTTGACCATATAAAGATACACAAATTATATTACATGAATCCCAGGGTCCTACATAGTTTAGATAATTGTAGTGCACAGGTTTGAAAACTTTATTAAAAAGACATTATACAGTCTGAATGTACAGAGGACTGCGCATTTTCTGTTAGACATCTATCATGTCACATCTTGCAGCATTTTGTTGATGGATACATATTGCCTTTTTAAAGGCAAGTGTTTACAACCTGTGAAAAAACAACTTCAGTTAATATCTGGAAAAGCTGATGATATTGAAACTGAAACTGGGTAGGAACCATATGCAGAGTGCTACATAATGTAGAGGATCATGATGGTATCTTATTGTTATATGGAGTACATTCAATGTGCGTGTCCATGTTGTTGCTGTTACAGAAAAGTGTGTCAGAGTGGATGCACAAAGCTCTACAGGTGGAGCTGCAAGACTGGCAGAGAGACCAGGAGCCAGATACAGACCATGAAGGTTTCTACCAGACCAGCCTGCCCACTATCATCACACAGGTAAGTATGCCATACACATACACTAGAAACACACACTAGAAATACACACACGCACAGACACACACATAGGGAGTCTGTAGGCATAAAGATGGCACCAACAAACATTTTAAGTCTTTTGAATAAACCTCTAACCTCTGAACCTCTACTTGGAGGAAATGGTCTGATTCATCTCACATGCAGCTGAACCGTTGCTGTCTTGGCTCTGGAGTCGGACACACAGATAACTGGCAGGCTCTGTAACCTAACTTATTTGTGAATGGTACAGGCTTTTAAAAAGTCTTAAAAGCGCATATGTACAGATTGAATGGGTCTTAAATGTTTCTTAGTCACATCACCATGAGAATGTCCCGTGTTGGTGCTATGGAAAACATCATTTGAACAAGAGGAAAACACTTTTCAACAGTGGAACAGAGTTTGACACAACTTCTATGTGTGCACAGTACCCCATCTCACATTTAAATCACCAATGAATCTGCATTATTCAACTAGACCTTGCTTGTTAAGCAGTAGGCACTGAGGTTATCATCAGTTTCATGTTACTGCACTGTTCATTTTGAACATGAATGTGTTTACTTGGAAAGAGCATATTTTCCCCTTCAGTGTGTATTTCCATGGAAAGATTGGTCTTAAATTTAATCTTTGTTTGTTTGTGGGACTGTGGTAGATGCTGGAGGAGAACGCCCGGGTGGCTCTGATGATCGGAGAGTCCTTACGAGACCAGACAATACAGATGGGACTGTATGAGATGGAGAACCTCCTGAACAGGTGTGCAAGCTGTGCTTGTAGCTGCCTGTCAGCCATTTTAATTATTAGTGTACAAAACAGGCTTGGGCAAGTCTTCCTCCTCATCCTCTCATTCACCTCCATTTCTTCACACAGGTTTCGAGAAGCTCTGGTGGAGTTCGGGAAGGAGCATCGCAGAGATCCAAGCAACAACAAAAACAAGTTCTACCTCCACTATCTGCTGGCCTCCATCAGCAACTGCATCATCCTCAAGTGAGATAATGGCAAGGTGGTGGTGAATGGCTGCTGAAAAAGCTTTCAAAGCTGTGTTGCATAAATGTTTGGACTTATTTTTGACACTTTGAGGACTCAGAATAGGTTAAAACTTTGTGGGAAGCATCTCAAGTGTTGTGGTAATGTTTGTGGAAACTGTGTCTCCATACTCAGAAAAAGATACATACTATAAATAACAGAGAACTAGAAATAGAGAGGGTCAGTTTCTTCCCTGTGTTTTTTTTTTTTTTTTTTTGTCCTATAAGGGGAAACAGTTGGACACAGATTTTCCTTCAGCCGAGGCTAATCACAGAGATATTGTTTTTTATTTGGCAAATCAACTCAGACTGATCTCCGATAATACTGTACGTCACAAATCAATGTTGGATGTAGCTTTAAGTGCACACATTTTATTGCCAGTGGACATTTAGTGATGTAGAGATTCAACCTGATTGCCAGAAAAAATGTTTGTACGTTTCTGTGGACTATAGATACCTTACATCTGTACGTTGTCATGAAGCGGATGCACTGACACTTTACATTTCAGCAGCACTGTGGTTAATGTTGGGTTAGGTGTAGGCACAACAACAACTAGATTAGGAAAAAAATATGTTTTGGCCTGAAACTATCTAGTCCTGGGGGCATTATCCCTGCTAGAAACACAGCGATGGGTTGCTATGAAACACCCACATCTGGGGCTAAAAAGTTCCCGGAAACACAGCAATGACTCACTAAACTTAAGGAGTACAAGCCTTAGGTTTATCACATCACATGCAGTTGTTAGAGACTGGAAGCAGCTGTCTACTGCCTTCTACTCCACTTCCTGTAATGAGGTTATTATCTAATCAGTTTGTCCACAGCAAAGAATTAATTATATGAAGTAAAAATTTATTTCTAATGATCTTTCTGATCGAGGTGGTGCTGTCTGTCAGTGGTCCCAACACAACACATGACAAGAATTGGCAAAATAAAAGCTGATTAAATGAAAAAAAAAGAAAATAGAAAAAGAAAATGTGGGCTTAAATAAAATCCATGGTGTTTCCTGTGTTCGATGCAGAAAGTCCACAGAGAGCCTGCAGCAGCAGCAGTCGTCCCGCTCGGCAGGACAGTTGTCTCGGACTCCTCCTAACCCTCTGGCAGCTTTGGACCGGGCAGTGAGACGGGCGTGTCGCCTGGTGATGGATCAGCTCCTGCTGGACCTTAAACCCTTCCTTCCAGCCCTGATAACCCGACCCTGGCTGGTCCAGGGTGACCCCACCCCTAAACTCTGCCATGTCCTGGAGCACCACCTGGAGCTGTACTGCCGTGTTCGACCACCCTGCAGACAGGTCACAGATGTGCTCTGATTTTGTCTTTTCTCAGTGGCAGAGCTGTTGTGGACAGTTTATGGGTTGATCAAATCCAGTGGGTGGAACAGAAAAACATTTTTTATTTCAAATCAATTAAAGGCACAAAACAAAAGGAGGAGGACTCTACTATTTGTATTTACTTCTTTTTCCCTATGTGTAGGATGTGCTTGTCCTAATATATATAATAATGTACATAATGTGGTATACGATTATTTATTTCTTGGATACCTCAAAGAAACAAATATGCCCACTACAGTCCATACAGTCCAAATATATGAATATTTATTTAAATAGGAATTTTTCTTATCTTCATGTCTACAGCGTCTGCAGGAGGAGGCCCAGTGGCTGATGGTGGTGGAGTACGTCAGGGCTCTGATGCAGAAAAGGCTGGTGTGTCGCAACGCTGATGAAAGGAGGCAGCTCGCTCAGCAGATGGTCCAGGACGACCAACAGTTTAGAGAAATCTTTCACGGCTTGGTGAGGAGGAACTGACTCTTCATCACAAATCAGAAAAGTTCATTAATGCATTTTAACACTTTGGGATATCATGGTGTTCTACAGAGTTTGTAGAAGTAATGAATATCACAGCTGATGTCTGTGAGAGGCCTTGAATGTATCTGATGTCAAAAAAATTATGACTAGGACAGAAGTGAGAGCAGTAGTAGTAGCACTAGCATCCTGTGTTTTTGTGGAGAGTTTTTGGTCTCCCACGATGGCTTAAAGGAATACTTCACCCACAAAATGACCATTTGTATATTAATTACTTACCCTGTGTTACATTAAAGTTCAAGAGGAAAACTTTTTCTGGCATGCCTTTACAGTGAACTGAGAATCCAAAAAAGGCAAAACTACATCAAAACATCTGTTTACAAACTCTCAGACAATTTTGCAGGATAATCCAAGTCTCATTTATCCAGCTGTATGCTCAGTACTTCCCAAACACACAAATTTTCTTTAAAACATTACAATTTGAAACATGTTGTGTGGACGAGTAGCAAGCCTGGGTGTGTGTATGGGTTAGAATTCTGCTCGAGCACAGCTTAAAAGCACGTGCATAACCAGGTACGCTCAGGGCACACGACTCAAAAGCGGAAGTGTTCTTTATTGTAATGTTTGTGTTTGAGAGGGACTGAGCATATGACTAGATAAAAGAGACTTGGATTATACTGCGTGAGTTGTGTGAGATTTTGTTTTGATGTAGTTTTGCTGTTTTAAATTACATCATTTCATAAAGATCGTTCCCTTTTTTGGACTCTCCATCAACCGTGGATGCATGCATGCTATAACACTGAATAGAGTCAGAGTTTTTACACAATTTTGACATGAAAATCAAAACATTTACACAAACCATTAGCGTCTTCAGTGAAAACTACAGCTATATTCAAATTCCCATATCAGTCAACCTCATGTATCTGTCTGTAGGAAGGTGAAGGGTCAGTACCTGAAGTGAATCCTTTGGCCTTACTACCTGTCCTGGCTGACTTAATTCAACTTGGGGATTCTGGCATGCTCACTCTGGAAGTTTCTGGACTCGCAACCAAATACCCTGACATCAGGTAATCTGACCCCACATGTTTTTTGCCCTCACTGCTAATACAAGCGTAGTTGCTAAATTGCCACATTGGTGTTACAAAAAAAAGGTTGCTTGAAGAGTTTCATGACAATATTAGATATCCACTATTTAAAAACATGAACATGTTGTAATATTTTGATTTTTATGACTATGTTTCTGTGTTTCCTCAGTGACGAGCATGTGTCTGTACTGCTGGACATCCGTGGTGATGTCTCCAGGGACGTCAGAGGGGCTGTAATGGAATCACTGGAGCAGAGTGCCCCCCCTCTGCCTGCAGGATACCGACCCATCTTCACTGACATCCTGGTGCCTCCCTCCACCATGGCCTTCTGTCTGCCCACTGCCAAGTGTGCATGACTGGGACTGAAACTGTGGCCTGAACTCAGATTTTCACATTAAAGTCGAGGTGGATCTGGTTGTCAGTTCATCACACCAGGTGCCCACAGCTCATTGATACAATAAAATATGCAGGAGCAAACAACCCAACACTGGTGAGTCTGTTCCTGCTGAGCTCAAGTTACGCTGACGGATGGCCAGTCTGTGATCGAGTCTGTCACAGAGCATCAGCTGAGTTTTTTCCTGCTTCACACTCACAGTATTACATGTCATTCATACTGGGAGCTGCCCAGTACCACCAACATTGAGTTCTTTTGTTGCCTACTGAAGTAGACTTTTCCTTCACCTACAGTTTAGCAGGGATTTGAGCAGGTTCAACTTCATTTGAAACTCCTTTGTCTGGTACAGTTCTGAATCTGAGTGCTACTACAGCTAACATGGTTACAAGGTAAAACAATATCTTCCACTCTGCCACAACTTGTCATCTCATGTCTCAGCGATTTATGCCACAGGTTTAACCAGACTTGGACATTAAAGCTGCAGTGAGCCACTTTAAAGAGCAGGCTCAAATGTTTGACACTGGCTTCTTTTCTTTGCACACAGCCCTCTTTATGTGTGTCAACTCGGCCGGTGCATGATGCTATCAAATGGATCATGCAGTTTTAAAAGGATGATTTCCTATTCACAGATAAAATATGTGATTGATAGTACTTTCTACAGAACAGCTGCTTTAAATTATGTCAGCAAAATTCCCTCGCTGTCACTGTATTTGGGTGGCAGCAGACATTTTTGTGGCAAATATCTCAAAACCAAAACTATTTACAAGAAGTTTTTGCCGTGATGCAGGTGACCTGACACATAAAGTGGCATCCATCACATAACACCATCGCACCTATTGGAGATAATTATTCAGTACTGTATGACACCTTCCTGAATCCTGGCCAATAATTGAAAACACTGCCAGTCCGCCATAGAAGAGCGAAATCGTCCTGCAGCGTGTGAGATAATCAAGGTCTACTTGTATATGTTCTCTATGAATGTATTCAACTGTTTTACCTGACAGCTACTGCTGAAGAAACAAACTATTGGAATTTAAATTAAAAAACCAATTTGTGCATATGATGCAGTGTTTAGTTTATGCTGTGTCAATGGTTTAAAATCATATCTACATAAAACCTAATTTCTGGTGTATTCATTGAAAATCTAAACAATGGTCACAAAAAACACCATGAAGCATCTAAAGGGGTTTTGCCATATATGACAGACCAAATTAGATTGATTGGTCACAACATAAAGTGTATGAATTTTAGAATATGAAGAGCATTTCATTACAGCACCATCACATTACAGTCTAAGGCTAAACATGGGTTTTCAGTGAGGGCTCCTGGACTGTGAACTGTCCTACTGGAGGAGCTCAGGCTGCTGTAATTACTTCTAAATCACCTGTAAAATCAACTTGTCATTAACTTGTTTTATGTATTGTCATTTTTTAAAATTTTGTCCAGTTTTATCTTGTATTGATGTTCATATTGTTTTCTAGCCATTTTTTTTATGTATTTATTGTATTTATGTATTACCTTTCTGCAATTTCATTTTGAACAGTGTTTCCTGTTGATGTTTCAAAGGATATTTCCCTTGTTCTGGTTCAATGCCAGCCCCTAAAGCACATTGTAAACTCTGTCACATAAATGCTAAAATAAATGTCTTTTAAAGCATACTTTCATGGTTATTATATTTACAAATTCCAACAGGCATATAATAAAAAAATAAAATGGTGCCATGCAGCGACTATACTTTTCATTTTTAGATTAACAGAAAAAGTATAGCAT
>JAPZEB010000023.1:6991711-7010534 GCA_029783705.1 Chaetodon striatus | reverse complement strand
TTAATATCAGTTTTTATGCCTCTGCGCCGGCAATAGCTATGGCTGGAGACATTATGTTTTTGGGTTGTACGTCCATCCGTCCGTTCCATTCTTGTGAACATCTCAAGGAGGAATTCTTGAGGGAATTCCCTCAAATTTGGCACAAACGTCTACATGGACCAGATGTACTGATTAGAGTTTGGTGGTCAAAGGTCACTGTGACCTTAGAAAACATATTTTAGAATTTATAGCTTCTTTGCAGCAACATGCTGCTGCCATGGCTACACATGAGTCTGGACAGACATGGATGGAATCTGTAATGTAACTTGGCTGGGGCGTGCGAGGTGGTAATTCGAGTTTCACATCTTGCTTTCCCTCTTTACTCCTTCCTTCTCTCTCAGTGTGGATTTCAGTAAACCAGTAAGCAGCACATTCCAGTCCCACTCCTCCCAGTTTGTGGCTCAGTCCAGCGGTCAGGCCCAGGTCGTCCTGTCTTGGTGGGACCTTGACATGGATCCCAGTGGAAGCATCGTGTGCACCATGGCCCCCAGCTGGACATACCCAGAGCCAAAAATGGCCCCAGTGAGTGACAGGACACTATGTTATGTTGTTCTACACAAGGCTCCCATCTACTCCTGCTGATTGCTGTGGTGTGTTTCAGTGGCGGGACCACTGGATGCAGAGTGTGTACTTCCTGCCTGTGGAGAGCAGTGTGACTGAAGGAGAGGAGCTGAGTCTGACTGTCTGCCATGATGACTACAGTCTGTGGTACAGTCTGCGGTCTCACAGGTAACAGCACGACTATATTTCCTGCTTTACTTCAAAAACACTGTTTGAATGTGTGTCTCCTGCAGCTCTGAGTAGAGCAACAGAAACAGCAACACTTGTTTTGCAAACCAAATGTGACAAGCTCTCCAAGTGTAGCAGCTCACAAGAGCATCAGTTGTTGAGAAAACAGTCTAACCACAGGGTCTTTGTGGTAGCTGTTGTGGAGTGTTCAGTGGCGTTACACAGTCTTCCTCAGCAGATGGACGGCAGGGCTTTTGCCATAACCGTGATGTTGCGATACTGTGCTACTGACAAGCCAAACACAGGAGGAGCTAAAGCAGTGGTTCGCAACCAGGAACCCCAAACAGTCCTTAAGGGAGTTCTAGGGGGTCCCCAGAAATGGGGAATAGCTTATTTTCACTATTTAATTAATTATAGAAGTGAGCCCACTGTGAGTAAGAACCATAAGAGTGACTATTGTGATCACAGGTTTCACTTCCTCCACCGTTATCTAATCAACTAACAACCAAAATCCTTTCAGATAAAGGTCCCTGAAGTAAAATCTTATCAAAGTGGGGTCTGTGACCAAATGTTTAAAGTCAATTTAGGGATCCTTGACATGGCAAAAGGTTGAGAACCACCGAGGAATGGTCGCAGGATTATTGAAATAAAAAAGGCGTATCTCTTTGAGAGTGTATCGATCTCACACACACACACACACACATACACCACAAATACAGTTAGCTCTTTTTGTTAGTTCTGGTGTCAGTGGCCAATGTCAGCGTCACATTGTCGACATGCTTTTAATATTGTGTATGTTTCTGTTTCCAGCCAGCAGGACTCACAGACTGAGGGTCCTCCCTCTCGGCCGTGTTGCACCTGCCAAGCTCATCTGGTTTGGACTCGACCACGTTTCGGTGAACTCAACGACAGACGGCGCACAGAGAGCTATGTCAGCGCATTGCGCAGTGTAAGTGAAGGCCAGCACGAATCAGAACTGTTAATGAGTTAAGGGATATGGCTGTTCTCTGATCACCTGCTGTGTTAACTCCAGGTTCTGAGGGAGGACAGTGTGTGTCTTGGCGTCAGTGATGGAAGTCTGCTTCCTGTGTTTGCTCAAATGATGGGAGCCAAGAAGGTACTCTGCTTTGAACATGTGGGCACACACTGTACCTTTGTAATCCAAACACCATTCTCACACTCTGTTGTTGACTTCTTTTTATTCTGCTCAGGTCTTTGGTTTGGAAAACTCCAGAATGTCTAAACAGGTTGTTGAGCAGGTAATTACAGCTGTTAACTTTTCCACCTCATCTTTGACAACTGACAGATGAGCTGTAATATTTTCACTCTTTTAGGTGTATCAACACAAATCACAGAACTCCAGAGACAGTATAAGAGGTGCTGATGCTATACGTCTTTCTCTGCAGGTGTTTGAAGCCAACTCGATGAAAGGAGGTGTTGAGCTGCTGGAGATCAGGCCTGAGCAGCTGACCAGTAACGATCTAGGAGGGGAACAGGTACGTTCAGAGCTAGCTGCCAGCGGTGTGCTCTGTCACCTGCTACAGTGTCTCTGTGGATACATTACCATCAGAGTGTGGCCTACACATAGTGACTTTACAGATGCACTAATCCATATTTTTATAAATCAGCCAAAAAAAAAATCCATTAATAATGCTTTGAATCTTTTCTTTTGAGTTGCTCGGCTGTACATTTGCTGTAATTCAATCCATCTGATAGAATTTGAAACCAAAAATCCCACACAAATCCATTCTGTACAATTTCATAATAAAGCATCTCTCGCACAGATCTCGGTCCTGATGGGTGAACCGTACTTCAGCACCAGCCTCCTACCCTGGCACTCCCTGTTCTTCTGGTACTGTCGGACCACCCTGGCAGGCCTTCTCCGGCCCAACGCCACCATCTTGCCCTGCTCTGCCACACTTCACATGATGGCTGTAGAGTTCCAGGTGAGACAGATGGAAATATTTTAATACAAATACATGTTTTTTAATTACCTCCTACATTTAAAAAGAAAGCACAAAGTAACATCGTTATTATATTTTGAAGTAGAACAAACAGTGTAAGGGCTTTGCGTAGGTCTGACATACTTACTGTTGTCTTTATCAGCAATCGTCATTCAGGGTCTTCTTTACTTTTTATTTAGCAGATTACAGTCCTCCATGGACAGCAATACTATTTTATAATAGTATGATAGTATACATATTATCAATAAATATATATATTTGTAATGTTTGTCAGGATTTGTGGAGGATAAGAGCTCCGTGTGGAACATGTGAGGGCTTTGATGTCTCACCCATGGATGAAATGGTCCAGGTAAGATGACAATTTTTTCTCAGCAGCCAGTTTTTACATCTCTAGGTAACCGTATGATATTTTCATCATGTAGAAGAAATGTCTTCATCAGAAAAGCAAGTCCATGAAAGAAAATTCATATCAGAAGATGGACACATACATTAGTGTTGTTTCTGTTTGTGTATTTAAGTTTAAACTATAACTTGACCTGTGCAAGACGTCCAGAATGTCTGTGGTTTGTAGGATGAAGTGTAGAGAATGAGGCGACACACTAAGGTATCTCACAATGTAGGCTATGATGTCACAGTGAGATTTGAAGTAAGAGCAAGATTCTCAAACAGATAATGTCCTTAAAGCGAATGAGGAGACAGAAGGTGACACATGACACACAAACTCACTGGCGAGTAGACACTATATATCCATTTTGTTTATCTGAAATCAAAGGAAGGCTGAGGTTGGTCTGTTTTGACTTATCCTGTTTCTAAATGATACATTTTTGTAATATATATATTTTTTAAATTATTCACCACATCAGCAATCTCTGGATTTTCGTGAGTCCCGTGAGGCAGAGCCCCACCCTCTCTGGGAGTACCCTTGCCGAGCACTGACCCAGTCCACAGCTGTCATGACCTTTGACTTCACACAGTGCATCCCTCAACAGCCAATCAGCAGTCAGGGCTCACTGCCTCTCATAAGGTATGGAGTTTTCTTCTGTCAGTCTGAGATCAGGAACCATATACTGAAGTATAAGAACTGGTTTATTCTAATGTATACAGTATATACAAATTCTATCTAATCTATCTTCTGTCTATCTAATTCTATCAAAGCTACCTCATTTGGTGTTTGATGGCCCTACAGACATGACCAGAGTTCTCACAGATGAACAGTGTACTGAGCTCTTCTATTGAAACAACACACTGTCATTTCTGAGTTAACAGTCTGTTTAAATGTCTGTTTCAGGGCTGGTCGTTGCCATGGTGTTGCCTTGTGGATGGAATATCACCTGACTGATGACATCACTGTCAGTGTAGGTCTGATTGGACCCATCAGTGAGTAGGTATCAGCGTTCATCTAAAGCCTCTCCCTAATGTACTGCTCATCTTTGAACCCTGAGTGTTTTCATGTTTTTTGCATTTTGGGTGTTTTGTTAGCTGTTGCACTCATCCCATGCCGTCTAAACACAGTTAGAGACATTAGGGCTGCAATTAACAATTATTTACATTATGAAAAAATCACAAATTGATCCAGTATGAAGCAGGAATGCTGCAGCCGTCAGCAGCAAAACAGGCTGCAGTTTGGTCATTCAGGGCATGTTCACACTGTTAATTTACATCCGCTGAAAGTGTTTGTTTTTGCCACTGACAGACTCAGATTATTTTTTTTAAGTGTCTGACAACCTTACAGAAAGTATCCCTACAGATGTCAACCTTTAAGTTTAAGAGTAAGCTTTTTGTTTAACCAGAAAAGGCCCCCAAATTACCATCGCCATACCCACCGGACTCCATTTAAATTAACTGTAATTTTAGCGGGTATAGATCCAGCATATTTACAAATCTAGCTAAGGGTTTATTTCAACCAAACCAGAGCCTGTGATTGTTGGAATAGTGGAAAGAAGAACTAAGATGGATTTTATGTTTTTTATTTTGTTTCTGACAACTTCGAATAAATTATTTTTTAAAGTGTTTAAAATTAATGTTTATTTAAATGGAGTCTGGTTGGTTTGGTGATGGTAATTTCATGGCTGTTTCTTGTTAAACAAAAAGGTCTATCTCTGTAGTACTGGAGGAATTTAAAAACGAATTGTTCCCATTAGACACTTAGACACAAAAACACGGGAAAATGGGGTTCAGGATGAAAAACATCAAACTTTCCTTTAAATGTCTTTGTCTCCAACTATTAAGTCACTCCAGTGTTTATTGTCAAATGAAGATCAATCAGCAATAACTTCCTGACAGATTCTGTGTTTCCTTGCAGGGTGAGTGCGAGTGGAGCCGACACAGGAAACAGGGAGTGTATTTTTTCAGGTCACCGTGGGAGAGCTCAGGTGACAGCAGAGCCGCAGTGTCTTACAGCTTCACATTTGAACCCAGTCTAGGAGACATTAAGATGGACTTCAGCATCAAGTCTCAGTGAAGTGGAGACTGAAGAACAGACTGTTAATGCTGTGCTTTTTACCTCACACCAATGTTTGCATTTTGTTGATTTGGAAGTACCTTAACATCTGTGGTTCAGCCAATATTGTTTTATTGTATCATTAAATTATGATTACCATCATACCCAAAACAAAGCAGAATTCAGTGTTTTGAGACAGTGGAACATAAAACTGTCCACAACATCCCAGAATTTTAGAATTATCTTAAAATTTGTAATAATTCATATTAAGGGCTTCCCATAAGCTGCTGGTGAAGGAGTTAGCAGTTTTACAATAAATAATTCGACAACATAAATCTATCACATCAAAGGTGGGTGTCACTTACTGACTGATGGATGTGTAGTCACTTCAGTGCAATTACAGATGCAGAATGGTGCGTTGAAATAACCTATTAGGGTCCTTAACAGAGACTACCTTCAGTTTTTGTGAATGAATACATCCATACAGCAAAGCCAAATGAGTTACTGACATGTTGCATAAAGCTTTATATCTGTTGTGCCGTGTTTGGTATCAATACTGCCAATTTTCCATGAAGAATGTTGCGTGTTTTTGAAGAACAGATTGCAGGAAATAGCAGGGCCATGACATCACTGATGAGCTCTTCAAGTATTAATGTTGGACATC
This sequence comes from Chaetodon striatus, assembly GCA_029783705.1. NCBI lineage: Eukaryota > Metazoa > Chordata > Actinopteri > Chaetodontiformes > Chaetodontidae > Chaetodon > Chaetodon striatus. The sequence goes on along the minus strand of JAPZEB010000023.1, from coordinate 7,004,698 downwards.
ATGTGTTCACTGAGAACCGCTCAGTTTCATTTGTGGTGCTGTTATCCAACTGTGATGGAGTAATGTGCTGACATATATGACGATGTACCATCCGATGACTTTGGCCTCTTTTAGTGAAATAAATGGGATGCCTACAAACAGATGTCTGACTTTAGTTTATTGTATTAAAATGAAACACATGGCAACTTGAACATGATTGGACTGGAAAGTTTGTGTGCTGTTTGTATGGACCTCTGTATGCTCAAACTGCACTGGTGAACATCATGTAGTTTTCCCTTGATACTGTAAATATGTCAGTGGTCAGAAGAGAAAAAAATACCAAGAACAAATGCATTCCAGTGCTTCCACATATTAGAAACCCTGTAAGTAACTCTCACCACAATTTGCATAATCAACAACAGCAGGAGTAAGACTGCAATGACAGTGCACTTTTCTATTTTATTCAAATCACGCTCTTGCTCATTGTCAGAGCTGCATTGGCAAACAAATTAAGAAATCTCAGTGGACATGGTTTGCTATTGTTGGTACACAAGGGCATCATAATCAGCGCTGGTGAATCACTGAGGAAACCAGATGATGCTTGTTAGAAATTTCAAACAATGAATGCATCAAATAGAAGCCATCTCACTGAGCAGACAAACAGGCTGAAATCCCCATCACATCTGCAATGTGCTCCACTGAAGACGCAGAGATTTCAACTCTGTGTTATTGCAGAGGGCCTCAGTGTGGATGGAAAAGAAAGGAATGTAAATCTCTGAAGCATGAAGAGTCGGGGGTGTGAAATCAGCATTTCAAGCATCAGTCAGTGTCTTGTTGTCCAGCACAATCTTCTCTCCTGGTTTGAACGCTGGCATCCCTGCGTACGGACAGCTGGCACATCGAAACGCATCACCAAGGTAACACTGCCACAAAAAGAAATGAAGATGAGCTTCACATTGGTAACAGGTTGGCATGTCAGGAGGGAACATATGGCAAATGATGAGGACAATTAAAATATACTCACACTTCCACAGGAAGATTTCGGTAGGTTAGTCTTCTGTTTTCCCTTACTCTCCTGCTCCAACTCCTCAGCAAGACCACATGAGCTACACAAACATACAACATACTGTTCATCATGTAATGTTTACATGCTTTTCATGTATCCATGTACAAACTGGGACATTTTTGAAAGCCTAACTCCCTCTATTATGGCTACTGTCCAATATACCCACCATGTACTTTTGTCTATGGTTTAAAAACATTTGTGTGGTGACCTCACCAATTCTTGCAGGCCTTCCTCTTGGCAGCTCCTCCGCAGGTGGGTGCTTTGAGAGAAGCTGGGTCTGGCTTCTTCAAGTCATCTTCATCCAGCAGAGCATCAGAGTCCACCAGATCCTACAGAGAAGGGGAACAGAAGAGACAAGACAGACTCAGTAAACGAAGCAAGTACAGTGTACAAAAAGACGTATGCATGACAGTCTGAGTAAGAAATATAGTTGTGAAACATTTATGACTGCAATATGTCAGGTGGTGTGCTGCAGTCAAGAGAAAATGTGTCGCTCCCTAATGAGCTGGCCAAACTGTATTTAATGAGTCCATCTTTTAGGACACAGAAAGATTCAAAATCTGTAACTCACCACATCATCATCATCCATGTCATTGGCTGAAAGTGTCCACATTTTGACAGTGTTGGGATCCAGAGCAGGTTTCTCTGCTGGAACTACAGGAGTAAATACAAATATGCAACTTAATTTTAATACTATAAAAAAATCCCACAAACTGATGTTAACTGAAACAAAAAGTAAGTTTAAAAGAAAAGTGATCACTGATGATCAATAAACACAATATGGATAAATCTGATTCTCCATCTTGGGCTTGTGAAGCTGTGGACCAACTTCTACTACTATATAAACCTGAGAAAGCAGAAATTATAATATTGTTTTACAAACTTGCCCTTGACTGTCCTAGATGCAAATCTGTGAAAAAAATATCTATGTATGTACGGTACAAAGCTTCATGCTCACATGGCAAGTGACTAGCTTTCAGCTACATTCCCACAAGCAGCTGCACAAAGTGTAATTTCATCTGACACACAATTTTTAGTATGTTGGACAACAACTCAAGTGCAATCTCAACTGTCTCTACAAACTAAAACGGATGTAAAAGACCATGTATGCACATTTGTAGAGCTATGTGGATCATTTCATGTGTGCGAGATATGACTAGTGTATCATGTTTTTCTTTACCTTTTGTAATAGACCTCTCTCTTTGGACAGTCAGTTATTTTAATTGGGAGACACATATAGTTTTGTCAAAAATACACTTAGAATAAACAAGGAAAGTGCACTTATAAACCCACCTGACTTTTTCCCAAATGACAGTTTAATCTGGCTGGATGATCCCACCTCAAAGTTGGGTTTGGAGGCAGATATGCGGACTCTAGACAGAGTGTTTCCTTGATAACCAGTGGCCGTCCTGAGGGAGCTCAGTGCCTCAGGACTCAGTTCTGCTTTACTGATCTGGGTGGAGAGGAAGCAAGAGGGGCAACAGGTCAAAAAGGAGACATTTTGCAACAGGATTTCACTGGTACAGATGTTTTCTCCTCCTGGTGTAAGATTTATATCAGATTTATTTTATGCGGTTGATCACAGGATTACATTTCTTTTATTCTTGCCTGTGCATTGTGGTTTGGTACGTGCAACTTATCCCTATAGTGCACGGTGTGTAATGGTGCAAAATTATGTTAACAGCAACCACATACTTGCAGACACACACACATGTGCTTTTTGTGTGAACCCACTCACGCACCTCTGTCACTGACATGAAGCCTGACAACTTCAGAACTGACATTAGTTTCTCAGCAGTCCTCACACTCTGCGCCTCAGCTCCTGAACACAGAGAGAAACACAATCACAACACAATCAGAGTCACAACCTTATCAGTGCAGACCAGTGACCTTGTGGATAAAGACATCTGAAACAGTAGATAAATAACATTTGTAGATGAGTTATACTTTGTTTGTTTTTTTTAGCAGCTTAAGTCTTGTTAAACATAATGCAGTGCAGAATGTCTAGTGTACTTGCCACTTGAGTGGCAGGCGACTCCATCTTGGAAGACATGAGGTCCAAAAATATTTCCGTTTCTAACTTTCCAACACAAGGGTGATTCCTCTATTCCTATTCTATTTCTTCTAGAAAGGCATCATTTTCATACATTAAACATCTACAGACAGGTGAAAAATTAAAGGAAAATCTTGAGTGCTCGACCCCTGGAGTGACAGGGGCATTGTGCACAGTTTGGGTCTACTTGTCCTATTAGAGGTAAGTGTCACTGCAAATCAATACAATCATGTACCTCTGACAGGTGATGAATTGTTTAATGTGAGTGGTGTCTTTACGGATGACAATGCCCCCATTCACGGGGCACGAGAGGTCACTAAATGGGTTGTTAAGTATCAACATTATATAAATAAAATGCTATGTCTTTTGCAGTCACCAGATCTTAACCTAACTGAATACCTATGGGAGATTTTGTGCCAGCATGTTAGACAGTGCTCTCCACTGCCATCATCAGTCCCTCACAAATTAAGGGAATATCTTTTGGGAGAATGATGTTTGTCTCCAGTGGAGCTCCACAGACTTATAGAATCAAGGGCAATGTGCACTGAAGCTGATCTGACGGCCTAACACACCTTACAATGAACTTAATGTTAGTTTTCTCTTTAATTTCAGTGTGTAAAATAAGTTAGAATAATACTTCACCTGTGACAGCTTCTTCCAGAACTAGCTTTCCACCAGGCTTGAGCACTCTGGCCATTTCTGCTAGAGTTTCTGAATTGTGGATGGAGGAGCTGTCAGCCAGAAGACAAGAAAGCACCCAGTCAAAGGTGGACGCTCGATGGGAGGCTGAGGAGAGAAGTGGATCATTTTATTCCTGACTTTCTCATGTACAATAGTTGTTAGACTCCATACTATGCTTTTTTAACACAGAAATCTTGCCAGTGTACTCCAGTAAAGAGTAACTCACACATCAATAGTCTGTCCATGTTCTCCACTGACACTTTGTTGTCTGGACCAATTATGGCACTTAGTTCCTCGACATACTGTTTCAGGGCTTCTGGTGCTGAAGGCTGAGTCCAAACCAACATCACCTTATCTCCTGCTTTGACGCCGAGGTCTGCCATGACTTCCTGGAGAGAAGTGCTGATTTACTGAAGCTGTTAATTTTACAAAACGGATCCTCTGTCTGTCTGTGGATCACCTGAAAGTGAAGACACGCGTCTGTTACTGGAGATAATACAGTCAGTCCAACGGAAATGACCAAACCCATAACAAAGTAACGTTACCACCATGATCATGCAGTATTATAAGCATATAAATATAGGAATGGCCTCAGGCTGATTGTAACAGCTCGTTTAACCACGATTCAAAAAGCTACTAAAAGACAGTACAGTCCAATGAAATAAATACATGTGACCTTGGGATTATTGTGTTGTCATCATAATACCTGCGCAGACAGCCGTGTATAGGTTGTCCACTGTAATTAAAAATAGTGTTACAATGTCTCTAAAAAGACACGACATTACATTTAAGGATGAAATAATGGAATAGTGTGGCAGGTTCTCTCTAGTCTTATTAACCAGTCATTTCTCTATCACGTTAAAATACACAGTCAAGATGTGTTCATTTCAGCTTTAGTCTGAAGATGTTGAAGTGAGTACATGTAACTTCACCCTACTAACTACTAGTTAGCGGGTTAGCTTGTTTGTAGTTTCAGGTGAAAAGCAAAGGTTAGCAAACATCGAGCAGACCGTGTGACGCAGAAAATGCCGGTTCTTATTTAATTCATAAGCACGTTGTAAACACCCGGAGAGTCCGGCACATGGCTGCACATGAACAAAATATACTCATATATTTCTCTAGATGTTTGTTAAAGCATTTAGTGGTTAAATTATTGAAATATAGGAAAATTTCAACCCTCCGTGCTGACTTACCCTACGTTACCTCAGCCGCGAGTTCACTGTCAAGTTACATAAATTGTGTTTCCGGTTTAAATTTTCATAATAAAGTCATTGTCCTTGTGCCGGAACCAGAGATTTTTAATAACGTTTTGGCTGTTAAAGTATCAAGTGAAAATGTGTGCTGTGTGTTTAAGGAATAACTTATAGTAATTCAGACACAAAAAAGACATATCCCTGTTTGTTACTGTTGTTTTTGCCATTACATTGCCAAAATATTTTTCACACGTTTTAGACTGAAGTCAGCGTCCTTGTTTTCTTTCTTTTTTCGTGCATCACTATTTATTTATTTATTTGTTTGTTTGTTTGTTTGTTTGTTTGTTTGTTTATTGATATATGTATCTATTCGTGCAGTTTAAAGTCATCGGAATAGTTAATATCAATAGACATCTCTGTAAATATGCCAGTTAAGCCACCTTAGCTAGTTTCAGCTGCAGCTCCTCGGCAGGTGTAACGACAGCTACAAAAGACAAATTAAATACATTAAAACGGGAGCAGCAACCATGTACTTATAGCAGAGCACATTTCATAAGAACCCGTAAAAGTTCTAGGACAATTCATATTCGGGGTTATTCTTGTTAACTTGACTAGTTTGTATTTCACAACAGAGTCGCGCTTAAGTGACGTAGCTGTGGCTAAAAAAAACACCCCAGCGCAGCTGAACATGGCGGCGCTGCTGAGAGGTCTGCGAGCTGGAAGGGCACTTCGGGGGCTGGGCAGCGGTAAGACAGGACCACTGCACTATCGTTATCTCATGTTTATAATGGACTGCCAGGGAAATTATTCATGGAGCTGAGGTCCAGTTTTCTTGTTTTGTCACATGACGTGGAAACGAGCAAGTGTTGACGTTAGCTATCCGTGCCAAAGTCACTACACACAGACGGTGAACATGAAGGACACAATTGGGCAACATTTTTTGGCTGCTGGCTTTTGAAACTAAATTATTAGGCGGACAATTGTTGGTTGACTTGATGCTATGGTTTTTTGGACCTAGGCATTCAAACATGCACTGCAGGAGAAACGTTACTGCAACTGGGGGGCGTCTCTGATCTGGTTATGCAAGCTGTCAAAGTATGTTCTCATTTTGTACCCAGAGTACTTTTCACACCTGCACTTCATCTGGTCCGAACCAAAGGGAAACATGGTACATTGTTGTATTTCATTGACGTCTTGCAGACAGTAGTGGAAACAAACTAAAAGAAGTAAACAAAGTTATACTGACAGGTAGCACGTTAATTGGACAGTTTGGCGTTTGTCATCCTGCAAATACACTGCATCATCAGGACCCACGTGGGGAAATCAAATTCCGGTGATTGACAGATGTTTATAAAACACGTTAAGAAAGTAAAGAAAGCACCTGAAGCAACAGCCAGACAGATCCACACAGGATACAACAGTTTAAACTTTAATTCATTGCAAACATCTCAGGAGTGGTCCAGAAGTCAGCACTGTTGCGAGTGAAGCCCAACGAATTTTGTTACAACTGAACAAGCTAAAATCACAAGGACTGAGTGTACCTATGAATACATTTTGACCTGAAAGCTCCAAATAGTTCCTGTCAAAATATTGGACAGATATTGGTCCAAACATCTGTGGAGATCTGCATCAGCAGTAGGGAGAAGCTTCCTTTTAAAGCTGATAACTGGAGCATTTTCCAAAGAAGAGTGGCCCAGGCTGCTGGTAGAAAAATGTATGCGATAGCTTCAGTTCTGAATGGAAAAGCAAATATAGGTAGTAAAATGAAGATTGCGGAGACTAAGAGTAAACACTCCAAGTGTTGTTTATGAGTTTCTTGAAGCAAACTGCAAAATCCTAATGTTTTCAACCAAGCACATACATGTTTTGTTGAGCTTGAGTTTTAATATAAATGTGACATTTCATTATGGAGTTTGGTCACATTTTCTCCAAACCAGATTCTTAGAAGCTAATGAATATATAACTCTTCCTTCAGTGGTGGCTGCACCAACAGCAGCAAAGCCCCAGTGCAGCAGCCTGAGTCGAGGCTTCCACCGCGCAGCACTGAGGCTTCAGGATGACTCCAAATCTGACAAACCTCCCTCCTCCTCCTCCTCATCATCATCCACAACCTACCATGAGCACTACCAGGCTCACTCTGCTGAACAGGACCCACCAGCAGCCTCCCAGGAAGGCTCAACACCTGACCCAGCTGCTGAGGAGGCTGCCAGGCCAAATACAAGGTTAGGCTATACAAAGATATTCAGATCTTGAGAAACAGGAGTTTTTTTCTCGTCTTGACATTCCAGTGAAATCCAACTTGATTAATATTATTTAATTTAAATTAGTTCCTATGTTTTTATTCCTGTCACATGCAAATACTGAAGTTTAATGACATGAACATTGTTAACAACTAATAGCTGTGCTCTCTACAGCACCAATCAAGAGGCAGCAAACTTGAGACATGGAGATAGGAGGGGACAAGAATATGACCAAGACTTTGTTCTCTTGTGCTGTGAAAAAGGAGGAGAGACTGTGGAGTGGACAAGGGTCACATTGCCAAATTTAGAAGAATACAGTCAACACATGACACCTTTTATCTGTGTTTCTAGAGTAAGAAATGTCATATTTGTTGAAGGGAGTATGGCGTAATATTTTCCACCAGGAGCCAGACGGGAGATAATCTCAAAAGGAATCTTGTTGTGGTCTTGCAAATAGTGACCCTGCAAGATAGTGACTTAAAACCCATGTTGTCTGTAGAAGTGAGAGGATTTTAGACTTTAAGTCTTTTCGAAATCTTCTAGTGTAGGGTAGATGTTATGCGTGTTTGTCATGGAATTTAATGGCTGATGGGATTGAGTAATTCCTTCTTACTTTTGCAACTGGGGACCCAAAGAAGTCTCCCTAACTTAAGAGCCTAAAGTTAAAGGGCACAGATGTTGTAGATGTCAATTAGTCTGTGTTGCTGACTGAGCTCCCCTTAGGGGATTTCTGGGCACTGAAGCTCGAACAGATGCAAGTGGCTCTTCTTTACTTCAACTCATGCCATGTTCTCTCTCTCTGCTTCATTTATGCTGAAATATGCCTTTGTGTTGTCTGTGGAAAGTTACCAGGACCAGAGTGGAGAGCAAGAGCAGGGGGAGGAATATGAAACGGAGGAGCAGCTTCAAGCTCGAATTCTGACGGCTGCTCTGGAGTTCGTCCCGCAGCACGGATGGTCAATGGAAGCCATCTCGGCCGCTGCTGAGGTGAGCTGCTGTTAGATTTAATGCCTCTTTTGAGGGTTTATGATGGTCAAAGTGAAGTGATGTTGTGTCTCTGCTTGCACTATTATGACTGTAATTTAACTAATGTTGCGTCATGCGTGCGTGCGCGCGCGCGCGCGTGTGTGTGTGTGTGTGTGTGTGTGTGTGTGTGTGTCTATACCAGACACTGGGCCTGTCCTCTGCTTCCAGTGGTATGTTCTACAATGGTGCTGGAGACTTGGTCCTACACTTCATCGCCCAGTGCAACTCACAGCTGACTGAAATCCTGGCTGAACAACACAACCAGGTCCAGCTGGGCCAAGCTGAGTACGTACACAGGCACACACACACACAAACACACACACACATACATGCACACAAACATCTGCAGACAAAATCTACTGTTAAAACATGAATTATCTAAACCTCTGTTGTTTTTAGAAGCTGTAAAAACTCCTTTACTGTTTGAGGTCCAAATGAAAAATTGCAGATTTCCACTTTTGCCACTGTGTTACAGACCAAAGGAGACTGCTGACTTTCTCAGAGATGCTGTAGAGACCAGACTCAGAATGTACATCCCTTACATTGAAACTTGGCCACAGGTATAGTGTACATGATGACAAGCACAGGGGAAAGTCAGCCTCTGTGTCTTCTGTTTGTTTATTCTCATTACTGACAGAGGTCAGGTCTAAAGGAGAAACTACACTTGATGGTTAACTATGTGTCTGTGTACTCAGGCGATGAGCATCCTGCTCCTTCCTCACAACATCCCAGACAGCCTGAAGCACCTTTCCACCCTGGTGGACGACATCTGGTATTACGCTGGAGACCGATCCACTGACGTGAGTGGATCCTATCACCCTCGATCCCCTTCTTCTTCCGCTCATACCTTCCTGTCACCCTTTCATCACCACCCCCAAAATATCAGGCCTGCCACCTCCCAGGTTACTCCCCCGCCAACACCTGACCCTGTCCCTGTTTGCATTACGGCCAAAGAAATGACTCATAACTGATTAGCTAGCCCCTTAAAATGTGTGTCTGTAAGTCTCATAGCTCCAGTCAAAAGTTAAACTGTCGTTCTAAATCAATACTCTGACTGCAAATAACCAGCACAAAAATAGTGATGGATTTGTACTTACCAGGGGTAAAACCATAACCTCTCACCTCACTGGCTAGATGACACTGGCTAGATGACATTTTATTTTTAGCATTCTGAACTGTCTTACCACTGGGGAATTATGGATTTTCAAAGTGTTTTTCACCTCTGCCTCATCCATTAATTTCTTAAATAGGGACACCTTATCATAGATTACCCCTTACGTAATCTTTTCTTGCCTCCTTTACAGCCTGATAGTTGCAACAGGAGTGGATGTCAGACAACATGACATCTGCTTTGGTATGCAAATGATTTAGACATGTTTTAAGGGATTGTATTTGGAAAAATAATAACTTGGTTAGCAGCCACATTTTGATGAGGAAAAACTCAGTTTGCTTTTGCCAAAATTGTGCAGATTCACCAATAATGCAAAATAGTTTGAAGAACATTACCAATACATTTAGCAGCATGAATCAGTGTAGGTAGGACGGATAATAACCATTGACTTCTGCGAGTGTTATCACAGCTACAGTTTTATCAGTTCATGAAGCAGTACTCTAAACTATATTTTAAAAAAGGTAAACTGAGACCACTGTGCTGAAATAATGCAACAGAATTATTTACTTGATTATTGATAAACCATTTGGTTCATAAAATGTCAGAAAATGTGTACATCCTTATTTTTCCAAGTCCAAGGCAACAAATGTCAACAAACATGCCAAATCCAAAGAGATTCAGTTAACTATGATGTAGGGCTGTCAAAGTTAACACGTTAATAATGAGTTAACGCAAATTCCTTTTAGCGCCACTAATTTCTTTGACGAGAAATTAGCGTATGTACCTTCTGTAATTATGACCCTCAGCCTGCCCATGTGGGAAATCAGGAAGTGACAGCCTTACTGTGATGATAAACAATGAAAAGCTGCAAATTGTCACATTTGAGAAACTGACATCTGCAACTTTTTAGCGTTTGTGCTTGAAAATGACGTAAACAAATAATCACTGTCACTAATCAGCGTTATGATGGTTTAAAACTTAATTCTCCTCTGTGTATCTGTGTATTTTTCCTTCTCTTTCAAGCTATTGGACTTTCTTGTATTTTATTTAGTGTATTCTTCTGTACATGTTACTTGTAGCTGTATGTGCAATGTAAGGCACATGGAGTTTAAAATTAAATATCCTTGATCGCCTCATTAAAAAATGCACAATGTGAATTTTCTGTATCACCCCTTTCTTTTGTAGATGAACTGGTACACCAAACGAGCAGCGTTGACAGGCATCTATAACACTACAGAGCTGGTGATGCTGCAGGATTCCTCTCCAGACTTCCAGGACACCTGGAACTTCCTTGACAACCGCATTCAGGATATAGTCAACATGGCGACCACTGCCAAACAGGTAGAGTGCTTATATAATATACAGTGACCAGATGAGGTGTGGTCATAGGGAGTTGTTTTTAATCTCCTTTTAATACTTATTGTATTTGGGAATACCCACCACTCTGTTTCCCAGCTTTACCCATTAATTTAATAATGACATTACTGGCCCCAGATTGAGTGTCTAAGAAAATGTCATTCTTCCACTACACAACCCAGATCAGCCTGAATATGGGGCCCAAATGCAAAGGAAAATTCAAAAGATTAAGATGCTTTGATACATAGAAAGAAGGGAGTAAAACAGACTCAGATGTTAACCTGTTTTAGATGACCAAATTTCTCAGTGTTATTTAACAAGTTATGTGTTCCACTTTGTTGTGTAGGTGCAGTCGACAGGTGAAACAGTGGTGCAGGGGCTCATGGGAGCTGCTGTTACAGTGAGTCATTGCCGTTCATCATTTAACTCTTCTTGTCAAAACCTTTGCACCTACATTAGTAATCATTCCCTCCTACCTTTTGTAAAGAGCTTTACTGATTCATACATTCAATACATTTTAACCAGGTAACAATTAAGGGGCTCTACATTTTACAAAATGTTGATTAAAAAAAAAAAGAATATGTAAAGATGTTAAATTGCATGGATAATGGTAAAATGTGGTTTGTTTTGTGTTTTACAGCTGAAGAACCTGACAGGACTGAACCAGAGGCGATGATGTACAACATCGTTCTCTCACTCTGATCCTGACTGGCTGGCTTGTGTCATGAGCTGAAGATCAATTTTCTTTTTGCTCTAATTTGTAATTAACTGTAAGAGTCTGGAGGTATTGGATTATGGATTTTATCCAGTCAGGGAAAACTAGTATTTGTCACAGGCCATAGTAACAGGCCTCTTTCTGCTCACGTGTAAGAGAAGTGGCTTGTCTTGATTTGTTTCACTGTCCAAGATTTCACTCTCCTGCTCAAATTATTTGTTCTCTTGGACACCATGATCTGCCATTTGTTTGTTGGACCGAGACTTCAATAAAGTAGATATATATATATATATTGTATATTGAATGTTTGTGTTTGTTTTTTAATTATGTGATTACCATGAAATCAAGCATCTGTATAAAGGTTGAACTCTGGGAGTTTTGCTGGTAGAAGTCACTCTTTTTACTCTGTGTCAAGACAGACACACGGGAGCTTTAAAGTGTCCAAAGCAATTTTTCTCATGGGGCAAATCATGCATACTTAATCTTAAAAACAACATTGAGCGCTTTTATTTTGAAGGACGACTTCCTGGCACTGTGTGACCCGGATATTAACGGAAGACCCGCCTCCTTACTTAACGATAACCAATCGATACTTGTCTTTACATCTCCTGGCCAATCAGCGGAAAGTAAATACTTCCGTGGAGGCCTTCAAGCCGAAGCAGCGGTAGTGGAGTGTGTAGATTTTGCTACGTTAAATTTTAGTCTTATTTAACTCCAATAATGCCGTATGCTAACCAGCCGACGGTGAAAATCACAGAACTCACAGACGAAAATGTCAAATTTGTCATTGAAAACACCGACTTGGCGTGAGTATTCACATATGTGTCTATTGTATGAGAGCGTGTGTGTCAGAGAGCAGCCATTGTTTTCATCCTAATTCCTAGTTATGACATTATTAACGTTACACGTTAAATAACAGCATTAAGGTACTACGCACTTTAATTATAGCACTATTTGTAACTGAGAATCTCCTTAACGTAAATGTGTTCGTGCATATCGAATATAAATCTTGTTATTGTAAAAGTTAAATTGTCTCACAGTAATGTAGGTTAAATTACTTGCAGTTGTGGGTGACATTGGAGTTTAGGAAAGATTGAAAGTAAAATCAAAGCGTTTTTAAAATGTCTTTTTGTTGTTCAGCAGACATATGCTTCACAGTCAGCATTAATGATTAAGTGAATGTAGTTTATGTTACATTTTTCCGTCTTTACCTCTGGAAACATCTGTTCTTCTCCTTTCTTAGGGTTGCAAACTCTATCCGCCGTGTCTTCATGTCAGAAGTTGCCACTATAGGTATAGTGACTTTTTAGCATCTGTTTTTAATTATTGTTTTCATTGTGTGACAAGGTACCATGGCTTTACAGTATGTTGGAGTCATTTAACTCACTGTGTTGTCTTGGGATGCCCTGATATACGTAGAGGTAGCTCACAGCTGGGAAAGCACAGGTGTAAATACGAGTATTGTGATATATTGCGATTTATTATATTTTTTTCAACCGCTAACTATGTCCCCAAAGAAAAATCTATTAACACCTGTTTTAGTTAAGATCATTATTTAAGTTTTTTT
>JAPZEB010000023.1:6962938-6985702 GCA_029783705.1 Chaetodon striatus | reverse complement strand
CGATATTTTTATTCTGATAGGCTTCACGTGCGACACTGAGCAAATCCCAGATGGAGACAGAGGTCAGAGCAGTTCTGTGTGTTTGTGTGTGTGCAGATATATCCGGTCAGAAAGCTGTGGATTTTGCGAGATGTCACCTGGCATGATGCTGTGGCTTTGCAGAGGATGACAAGGTAACGTTTAGCCGTTTTCTGTCGTCAGAGAAGGTCACGCCGAGTCGCGTTCATATTTCTGGCAATTTGAAATTTCATCGGCAGCAAATGTAACATGAAAGATTAAAATCATACAACATAGGGTTTTAAATTTGTTGAAGCAGCTGTTTAATTCGGCATAAACGGATTCAATCAAGCGGCATTAAAAATAATCAATAAACACCCCAACTGTCAGAATTATGATGTGACAAGATCCCACCCTCCTCGGTACAGTCATGGGAGTGACTGACCCACCCAAAAGAAGGGGTAGTTGTTTATTTAATTTATGGCATATTATTGGATAGCATGAATGCCGAATTAACCCAGTGGAACTTGAAGCTCAGATAAAGTCTGATATTGTGTTTTGTGAGATGTGTATTTCCTTAGAAAAGCAAAACAACCTTAAATGGACATTTTATTAAAAACAGTTTGGTCGGAATCTCTCACCATGTGAGAGAACAGGATGTAGCAGACAACATCTGGGTTTGTGAAGATGCAGTTTGCATGTAAATGATCTACGTCTCTCCTCCCAGTCCTAGACACTATAGGTCACAGTTTCGAGAATGATATTGTTTACACATCATAAAATCTCGGAACTCTTTGGATATCAGTCAAGTTAATAAAGCATACACACACACACACACACACACACACAAACAATGGAAAACTATAGAAAATGTCAACAAATACAGCCCCCAGCTCTCTATTGTGTTCTGAGCTCTGTCCTGTCACGGCAGAAGGTATCTGTGAACAGAAGATTTACCTGACACAGAAGGAAAGAAAACAAACATTATAAAAGTGTTGTCATTTTTGGATTCTCTCAATGATCTGGAAGACAGTGAGAAGGATATTGTATCTTACAGCATGACATGACAAACTGATTTCTGTTTCTCCTAAAGTGAATTCAACTGTCTGTGAACGTCTCCCTGTGGCTGAGAAGCCCTCAGACTCTGATATGGCTGCGATGAGAAAGAGGTTCTCCTCTGTCTGCTCCTCTTCCTCGACTGAAGAAGACAGTGCAAGCCTCTATGACAGCGTTCCCATTTCAGTCACTGATCCACCCAGTGAACAAGAACATCCCTATGCAGCTCTGCTCTGGTAAGCCTCCTGTGCTGTCTCCATCACTTGTTCATAGCTGTCAAGTGGCAAAACAGGACTTGAATAGTGGAGGAAGAGGTCTTTTACTAAAGTAAAAGTAGCAACATAAAGGGTTTTTTTTTTTTTTAACTCTAAGTATAAGAGCATGTTGGTATCACCAGTAGAGACACCAACACTGAGAGCATGTATTATACCTGGAGCTGCAGGTAACATCCACCCACAGAGGAGATGTCTGATCAGAGGTGATTAAAGGTGCAGTAACAATAGAACTGGCAAGGGGACAATTACTAATATAACTGGTGAAAAATAAGTCTCACACATGATGATGACTAAAACAGGGTCTTTTTGTCCAGCTGTCATCGTGTCCAAGACTCTCTGCTGAGCTCCAACAGCAGCTTTACTGGATACAGAGGCGTCCTCAACTGGATCATCATTCTCCTGGTCAGTGCTCTCATCTCTTGCTTTTGATCTCATAGAGAGATATTTATCAGTTTTCATTGAGTGGTGACTCATAGCATCAGTAAGTGCCTGTCTTTATGTGTGTCATTCTGATTTTCAGGTCCTGTCTCATGCTCACTTGTTCTTGGAGAATTTCATACAGTGAGTATATAGATTCAGCCATATACACATTTTATAGATCCATACCTACTGCACATTTTCTACTTGGAATCAGATTTTTGATACATTTCTAAATTGTACACTAACGCACTGGAGCTGTCAACCACATCCCACATCTGTACATACTGCCATGGGTGGCTGTGGCTCAGGAGGTAGAGCGGTCATCTACCAATAAAGTTTGCATTTCAAAGTGTCCTTGGGCAGATACGGAGCGTTATGATGGGAGCAATTGGTGTTTGAGTGCATGTGAATGTTTACCTAGAGAGCAGCTTAACAGTGTATGTGTGCATGGTGCTTATGTTGTAAAGCACTTTGAGTGGTTGCTAAGACTAGTGCTATCTAAATGTCCATGTAACTTACAGGGATAAATCTATCTGCATATGAAGACTGCAATATGTGGTCGAAGACTCAAGACCTTTTTTTATCTTGGTCAAAACATATAACATTTCCCATATATATATTTTATGACATTGTCCTTTGTTTCCTCCTCCTAACAGACATGGTTATTTAATAGATGTCAAAAAGGTCTTGGAGCATCTCGTCGAGGACAACTGCAACTGGCCATCTGTCAACCTCATATTAGGTGAGGAAATCTTTTAGATAGCACCACAACAAAAGTACCAATAATCAAAAGGACATGAGATCAAGCTTTAGTTAACAGTGCTTCACCAGTTTTACACTGCAGTCTTGTAACATCTCTCATAGAGACACAAAAGGCTTTACACAACTTTAAGTAGTAGCCACTCCCCATTACCTGCAAACAGACTTTTATGTGCGGTGAAAATTGAGTTTCTGCAGCAGCAAATAGTAAACATAGCACACTTGGCTTGTTTTTGTGAATGACATCTGTATTTCTTTCTTCTTTTTTTTTTTTTTTAGCTGCCAACGTGTTTGCCATAACAGCTTTGCTTCTTGAGAGGTCTCAGGAAAAGGTGAGACTATTGCATTTGCTTTGTTATATTTTGATCACGTCTATGTTGCTTTAGAAAATGCGTCATCAATCAACATCAGCAATTTGTGAATTCAAAATAATTGTTCCGGAAACATCAGCACTTCTCTGCCATTTATTCCCATCAGGGTATGCTGTCCTCCACCACTGGTCATCGTTTACATCTCATAAATCTGGGTTTGCTCCTCTTATTTCCTGCTGCAGTCATTGTACATGAGCATACAATATCAACAGGTAACAACTGTATGTATGTGCATTATCATCATCATTTCATATTTACTGTGCATGTATGATGCAGTGACAACAATTAAAAAAACCCTCAGACTTTAATATTATCAGCAGCTAATAGATATCAGCTTGTTTTCTTTTCTGTTCTTTTCAGCAAATGTATAGGATAGATTACAGCATGTGATATCTTTAAAACACTTTCATCATGGCTTCACATTAGACCGATGTTTGTCTGCGCATTTGTACTGATGAACTGAAGAGTGAAAAAAGACACAGACCTTTTCAGCCTATAGGCACGGTTGTTTCAAAGCCCTAACACAAACTAAGTTTAGTTTAAAGCCTAAACTTTTGTTAGGAATATCACTGCTCAAGTGTTTCTTTTTTTTTGTCCACCAGGTGGAGCGTTCTTCTCTCTCTGGTTCTACACTGCTCTGGGGATGAAGCTGTATTCATACCAGGAAACTAATCGCTGGTACAGACAGACCCATTTAATGGATGCAGGTATTTTTCCAGCACCAGAAGTTGTACTGAATTCATTCAGAACAAAAATATAATGTAATCCAACAACCAACAGCTTTTTATGTCTGTGTTTTTTCAGAGAGGGACAAAGATCATTCTGTGGCTCTAAAAGCCTTCAATGAGCAGCTTACTTTCCGAGGTGAAACTGCTCATCATTCTTAATATGATAGTTGATTTCTTTACATTAACTTGTGGTGTTACATTTTGACCTCTGTTGCTCTGTCTTTGGTTTCTCAGATCTGTATTATTTCCTATTTGCCCCCACTCTGTGCTACCAGAGAGACTTCCCCTGCACTCCTAAGGTCCGCATCAATAAGCTACTGCACAGGCTGCTGGAAATGGTGAGTTGAACAGTGGCACCATTATCACTGAGGGTTTGACGCACTTTTAGACAGTAGAAAAAACAATATAATATAATATATCTCCAAAATAAAATAAAAATTTAATATTATAGCAATGTTGCTAGTCCTGTTTATTAATAATTACAGCAGTAACACATAGTTATCCTTTAGGCCTAAGATGGTATTCAGTGTGCAATTTAAAATGCAGACGTAAAAACAAATCAAACAAAAAAATAGAGTGAAATACATGTCGTTATATTTCCTTTTATATGTGTGTTTACTGTTAATAATTGAATGAAAAGCACATGTTAAAAGGACATTTTTTTAATTTAGCTTGAGAGATTCATCCCTTTGCTTTAACTGGACAGTTGTTTGGCTTTAATTTTGCAATGAACAGTGCGTTTCCAGTTTAAAAAACAGAATAAAAAACAGTACAACTCCCCTCTATAACCTCCCCATGAAAAATAATGACAGTTTTTTTGTATTTAGTGTTGTCAGATCTGTGTTGCTCTGAATTAATTCAGTTATTAAAGACAAAAAGTTAAAAGAAAATATGTACACAGTGCAAATGTGTATTATAATTTACCACATTTATTCCTTGGTTCATTTTTTTTTATGCATTTTAAATATTCCGTAATTAACATAATGGATTATACTGCTGATATAATGTAACTTACAGTCCTACATTGGCATAAAATATTGTGGACAATTGTGCAGGGAGAAAACTGTTTGACTAAATTGATTGCATAAGATTAAAGCAGTTGCTCAGTATTTCTATATAATGTTGATAGGTGTAAATGATTAATAATTAATAAGTAACAACTTTAAAAAGGTTATATTTAGTTGGTGTGGGCACTGCAAGAAGCAGTTTCAACTTGACCTTTGATTGATTCATTGGATCTATTGTTAATAGGTCTTTAGTCAATGTCCAGAGATAATGTGCAGATGGAAACACTGCAGCTTGTTAATTGTGGCATTTTTTGCTTTTAGGTGATCGTTATCCAGATCATGGTTGGAATTGTGCAGCAGGTACAGCAGCTGGTTAAAGGTCTTCCTCTATTGTACAGTATGTTACTCTGTACCTATCTGGAAACTTTATAGCCTCAATAATCTTAGGCCAAAACACATTTATGATCTCCTTGAAGAATATAAACCCAGTCAGGTCCTTAGATCTTTAGGAAGCAGTCAACTGGTAACATTAAAAGCAGTGTGAAGCTGCTTTTAGCTGCGATGCTGCACACAGATGGAACCAACGTCATGCTGATCTCAACCATAGCCACTTTCAAATCTAAATTAAAAACTCTGCTTTTTCTCCTCTGCCCCTGGTTGATTTGTTTTTCTACTGCACTTTTATTACCTTTGTTGCATTTGAGGCAGCTTACAATTTATTACTGCACTGTGACTGTGTCTCTGGCCTGTTTGTATTTTATTTCATTTCATGTATTTTATTTGATTTAATCTAATTTTAAATTGAAATCTCATTTTATTCTATTTTCAGTGATTTTATTCAGTTTTTTATTGCTTATTGTTTATAAATGTCATTCTAATGTTTTATTTTTGTTTGGTGTGTTGCCTGTGGAAAGCACTTTTAATTACCGCTGTGTTTGAAATGGCTTTTATGAATGCAGTTTGGTACAGACATTCAAGGTGTCCATGGGTCGAATCCTAATGACTTTGGTGATCCCACTCTTCCTTTAGTGTCACCAGTACTTCAAGATGTTTTACTGAACATCATCTCAACCTCTTTTGATTTGGTTGGCACAACATTTTTTTACGGAACAGAAAAAAATACTTCATCTATATTATGAGTCAGGTGTGTAGGAGAGGTTCAAGGACATCAAAAGTTGCACACTGACTAACCTGCAAACACATTTATTTGCCACATTTTATTTCTAAACCTTCTTCAAGCATTTTCATTATTAATTTATTTTGTCTAATGAAGGTCTAGCACCAAAACATTGGAAATAAATGCATTTTTTGCAAGCTAAACAGTGTACAGGAGTTTTCAACAAAATTTGTTACAGACATTTATGGTTCCCAGAGGATGAATCCTAGTGACTTTGGTGATCCACAGACGTTTTCTCTAGCCTCACTGTGAGGTTAACATTTGTGGTTTTAAGTGAAATGTCTCAACAACTATCAAATGGAGTGACAATTTGATCAATAGCCTACTTTGGTTTATGACCTAATACCTGCAAAACTAATGGCTTTCCCATCAGCCTCAGCTGTAATTGTGTTAATGCACTAATAAACAAATGTTACTATGCTAACATGCTAAACTAAGATGGTCATTGTCAAGGGAGGCATATCAGCATGCAGATGTTAGCATCTGGCTCAAAGCACTGCTCTGCCAAAGTCTGTCTTTATAGAGCCGCTAGCAGTGGATTCTTGGTCTCGTTTCTGAATGTCACACTGAATAATCACACTGACTGCTATTACTGTACTGTGACTGAGTCGCTTTTTTTCCTTTTAGTGGATTGCGCCCATCTTCCAGAGGTCAGAGAACTCCTTTTCTGTGAGTGAAAAAAATTCCCCTTTTATTGTGAATATTGGAACAAGCACACCTGAGGAATACACCTTGTTTATTCTTATACATAGAGTATGGACATCACTATGAGGGTGGAGCACCTGGTGGGACTGGTGGTGAGTTATATTTTATTGCCTTTTGATACATCTGTATGGATTTCCCAGAATTTTAAAGCAATGAGCACATGAAAAATTCCAGCATGTGATCATGTAAAGTAAAGTGATCCCAGATGTTTGGTGATGATGACATGATGAAGAATGGGAGGAGGAGTTTGTTTGGGGGAGATTATTAGACACAATAGGAGAGACAGAGAGAGCAGAGATTGTTAAATGCTTTAATGATATTGTAATTTTTTTCTTGTCAGGCACCAACCCATTTCCTCTGGCTCCTCTTCTTCTTCCTGTGTCACTCCTACCTGAATTTCCTGGCAGAACTGATGTGCTTTGGTGATCGCCATTTTTATGGAGATTGGTGGTCAGTTGCACACAAAAACACTATGTGCATTGAGTAATTAGAGAGTCAGCACTGGCTCACTGCCTCTAATGTTTCGTTTACAGGAACGCCACAACTCTGATCAACTTCTGGGAAAACTGGAATATTCCTTTTCAGAAATGGTGTCACAGGTATTATTATTATTTTTAAAACTGAAACATGCCTCAGGTTTTACTCAGAGTACATCAGTAACAATGAATTACCCCTAACTTGCATTCGTCTCTTATTTGTCTTTGTGTTGTGTCTTCACTTGTATAAAGACATGTATACATACGGCTGGTGGAAAAGAATGTGCCTCCGTCGCGGGCAGAGTTAGTGGTCTTCCTGATGTCAGCTGCTCTTTTTGAGGTACAGTCTGATACTGCATGAATCTCTATATGGATTCCTTTGTTTGGTAGCAGAGTACAGTAGACAGTGAAAATCTGGATGATTTGGGGGTTTAAGCTGAATACCAGTACCTGTAAGAATCATGATGGTCCACATGTTGAGCAGATGTAGAGTTTCAAACTTCCAAGTAGCAAAGGTCATTTTCAGTATAACTAAAAATGTATTATAACCCACACTAATTATTTTATGAATAAACTTGGTACACTGGTAATCTTTGACCTCCATTTGCAAATAAGAACATTTCAGTGTGTTCCGAGATATTTCAGTACGTACCACTAAAATGGTTTGACTTTTTAAGTTGAATACCAATTACTGTATTTTTTAATCGACGGTTGATAGCCAGTGTTTTGTGCTGATGTTGTTCAGTATCCATGCCAGTGGCTCCATGAAGTATCAGGCATCAGACAGCACCCCACGAATGATGTTCCGTTCTTAAAGTAAAGTTACATAGGTATTGTAAAGTTCAGTATTTTAGGTTTAGGCAAGTAAAGTTAGTTAGGTTCAGTGTAGGAAAAGAAACATAAAATAATTCAAAGCTCACTTAATATCACATGGTTCCAAACACTGGTCTCCTGGGGTAAAGTACTGTATTGTTTTATCCATCCAGCACCCCCACCTGCCTACTTATACAGACTTTCAGTGTACCTGCTTCTTCCCTCCCATCAGTGCATTGGTCACAGGATCACAGCCTTTCTGATTGAGTGGGATATACAGGAATTACTGGCTCATGATTATGTGGGTTATAATTCTGAATTTTGGTGCATTACTTTCATTAGTATATGTAAAAACAGTGCATGAAAACAGCCTGCATAATGACGAGTTTCCAACTTGTAAGTAGAGTTCGTGTCAACATCCAAATTGCAGTTACAATTGTGAAATTCCTATATGGATTCCTCAGTCAGCCAAAGGCAACTGTTCAGTGTTATTAAACCCAAATATGATGGATCTTATATTAAATTATATATATTATAGTTATATTGTGCTTTTAACCTCACAAAACCAACTCTCTAATCATACAACCGTCCTCATCTCGTTAATGCGCTCAAGTTGTTAACATGAAGATTATTCCCATCTCTACCTTCCATTTAGTATGACATGAACATATTAGTCACAGCAGTGCTTCAAGCTTAAGACAATGCTAATATGCTCATGCTAAGGAGGTAAATGTTTATGTTCACCAGTTTAGCCTGTTAGTACGTTAACATTTAATGATAAGCACACTCACACAAAGTACAGCTGAGGCTGATGCAAATGTCATCAGTTGTGCAGGTGTTTGGTCGTAAAGCAGAGTATAAAACAAACTGAACTTTGACCTCAGGGAACTCTGATGATCCTGTATGGCACTAAAGAATGGATCATCGAAGTTAAAACAAAGCATCCTGAGGAGAATGTGAAAGTTTGTACCAAATTTCATAGCAATCCATCCAATAGTTGTTGTCCAGTTGATTTAATGTTTTGGTAACTGTGAATGTCTGCTTTGGAGCAGATCTATCTTGAAGATGTGGAGATATTTCCGTGAATACTTTGAACCTTTGCTGGAGGTACTGGATAAAAAGTCAGAGGATCACCCAAAGTCATTAGGATTCATCATCTGGCTATAGCAGATATCTGTATACATCTCATCATACCAATTCAAATAACACATTTTTTGTAGACAAATCAGTGTCAGAAATGGATGAAAATCATCTTTCATTTTTATTATGCGAGAGCAGTAATTTTTTTTTTATTCTCAACTTTTTCTATTGGCTTTTTGCACACAAATTGACAGTAGTGGTAAAGCACTTGTGACTGACAGTGTAATGTTGAAACAATCTATTTTTATTTTGAAATTTTCGTTTGCACATAATATGGTCTTTGTTAAAAACTAATAACGGCAGTGAAAGACAGGGTAATTTTTGCTGTACCTGAATCTTTCTGTATTGACATTACTGGGCTATTTGCAAACAAACAATTTAATAATAACTTGCTGTGATATCTTTGTCCTCTCTTCTTCACAGTATATGATCGCTCTGCCCCTGCACAGCTGTCGCCTGTGGATCTTCCTCATGATGCTAGTTGAGGTGAGAATATCACACCAATGTCGGATGATGATTATTCACCTGGATGTGGCCACAGGCACTGATTGCTTTTGCTTACATACCAGCAATGCTGTTGTTGAGCTCAGTGCATTAAGCTTTGACTCCAATTTGACTATTAAATTTGCTCAACAGTTGAATCAGAAAAGGAAACGCACTCAATCCAACAGCTCAGCTTGGCTACTTAATCTAACGGTCTCTTTCCTAGCTAAACACCTTAGACTTAAAAAAAAAAAAGTAGCTATAATAGAAATTTTTATAATAACAATGAATTAAATGACAACATGAAAACACTGTGATAGTGAAAGGGGTTGCTTGCAGTGATGAACCTGCTTACTTGAATCAGCAGCCTCAATGCGCTCTCATTTCAACTCTTAGAAATTGCTACTTTGTCAGTGAACCTAAACATTAAAATATGACACGCTCGGTACCCTCGTTTGTCAGATATGGACATTCTAGGGCGGTGTGTAAATAAACGGTTGTTACATGCATTGATTCATTGGAACAGTACAGTTTGTACTCATTAAATGCATACAGTCTTTTTCAAAATAAACTTACAGCGTACCTATATCACTTTGCATTTATGTTTCTCTCCTTAAGTTAGGGCAACAGAAGCAGGGGGTTAGGTTTAGAAAGAACCTTCCTAGCTTGGCGTAAAATAAGTACAGATGTTTCTAATTTCCTGTAACATCAGGTGACATATGTCACTACTGTAGCTACACATACTAGCACACTACGTTGTCATTAAAACAATTCATTGACTTTTGGTGTCACAAGAGAAACTAACAGGGGTCCCGGGTGAAAGTCCGGAGTTTGTTTGACCCATCTACTCCCCTCCTGGCCATCAGCTTGCCCTATACAGACTTTCTCATTGCAGTTGCCGGCAGCACTACTGCAGTCGGCTGCTGCATATTATAATGCCGGGAAAGGTTACTCTCTGCATTCGAGTCTAACGCAATGGTAACTTTGAGCTCTTTGTTTTGTCGTTAAGCCCGCAACTTCACTGTTTGTGTTCACTCTCAGTGGTCTCATAACATAAGCAGGCAGCTTTACTACCTGCTAAGCACCAAACAACAGACAGATAAAGTTAGTGAGTAGCTGGGGAACATAGTGAAAGAGGAGACAGATATTTTTCTCAGGAGTTGGTAGAGACCAAAGAAGAGCCAAAAAGAAAGTCATATTTAAGTAGACCTACATTCACAAATATTTATCTGCTGGGAGAAAATATCTTTAGATCTGAGGACATAACGAGAATAATGTGTGTTTAAATTGCTCGGAATATTACATAATTTCCTGTTGATTCTTTGCAGATTAAGTATTAAAATCAAGGCTTTATTTCCCATATCTTTTATGGTAAGAGCACACAGATAAAAGTGTGTTAGTCACAGCTGACCTTTCAGTTTTTATATGAGGTGGTGAATCATTTGCAAAGAGCATGACATGATCACAGAAATAACACTACAAAGGTCTGCAATCTATGTCTCCACCAGGGGCAATTTGTTTGATGTTCTCTTATGTTAGTTTTAAAGCAGTCTTGGAAACCATCAGCTATCGTTTGACGACGGTAAAGCCTCTGGGGGCGAGGGCAAATATTTTGGGTTGATATGAAGTAGCCAGCAGATGGATTAGATGTAATGCTTGACAGGAGCAATACAGGCAGTAACCAGTCACTGCACTCAGACTGACAAGAGGATTTACAGTCTGTGTCCACAAGTGGCCAATGGTGTGAGAGGTCTGCTCTGTCTTTTTAACCAGATATAAGTTTTTCATGATCATAACAAACAAACCTTGTTGCATGCTGAGAAAAAAGAAAGAATTTTGAACCATGTCTGTTCTGGCCCTTTAACTTACCTTATGTTCTGTAGGCTGTGTTGACAAGAACCTTAATTAAACCACACTGTGTCCTCTTCCCCCAGCTCCTGGTCGCAGTATTCCTCGCAAACTATTTTCAGGGAAACTATGGCAACGGCTTAGTGTGGCTGTGCCTGCTGCTGGGCCCTCTTCTGGCTGTGATCACCTACTTTCATGACCACTACATCAGCCTCCATCACCATCATCATCAGTCATCGTCCTCGCCGCTGACATCCGACCACGGTCTTCCCAGTGCAGTTTTCCTGCAGCTTCACTGATCACTGAGAAATGTCTGAAAGAAATTCTGTTTTGTTGTACTGTATTTACAAATAGACCAAGAGGATACGGCTGTGATCCAAAGCTCAGTGAAGACTGCTAATGTCTGTCCAAGGATCCATTTTGATTACAGGAAAACTTTTTGGAGCTATAGTCTTACTTCTACCCAATTCAGCAATATACATATAGAGAGAGTATATGTTGTGTAAACTCATAGATGGACCTATCGTATGCTAATATACCTGACTTTATACTTGAATATTTGTGAATATACTTTCACGTCTGAAAAATGTTAATGCAATAAACTATTGACCTGTATTTCATAGGCTAACTTTGTATGTCTGAAGCTTGTTAATTGTGACTGAAAAATGAACTGCAACATGGCGAGGCTGCAGCAGTCCAGCCAGTGCATTAGTCAGTAAAGGTCTGTGTGATCAGTCCTGTTATAATGATGTGAGTCAGCAGCACAGAAGATAAGGTTGCTGCTTACACACTGCTGTGTCAACATGTGGTTAAGGGGCCCTAGTTCATTTAAGTTTACCGTAAGTTTCGTGGACACGATCCAATCAGGAAATATGGGGAATGATTGGACCTCATGGTTCAATGACTCCAAGTGTGGGATGATTTATGGCACGTCTACCAGCCACGGCAAGTTTGTATAGGCCTTAATGATATTTAGAAATCCTCTGGCCTGTTCTCATAGTTCCTCTGCCATATTTTCATTTTGTAGCATAAGGCTCATAGAGGACTACCGTTGAAAGATGTGTACTATTCTTCTTACATCTTTAGTTAACTCTTTGTCACAGCAACATTGGATGAGTAAATGCAATCAAAATGGTGAGCCTGCGGAAGGGTCTAAATCGTTTTCAAAAACTGTTCATATGTATATTTAAATGCATCTTTTTTTAAGGAGCTCAACACTGTGGTTACAAATAACACAGGATATCTGGTTCACCTACATAAACCCCTTGAGAAGGGTCTTGGTCTGCCGATTTTGAAACACTATACTGGGCAGCTAACCTACTGGAAATGCGGAGGTGCATAGTCTGCTGTTAGAAATTCTTTACTTCCTGCTCTTTTGTTTTCTAGTTCTGCTTTGGTTTATAAGTCAATTCAACAAAACTTTACCTTAAAGAGTTCTTTGCCAATGTTAAACAGGATAAAAGTGGCTTGCAAAACTTGCCAAAAATGTTTCTATACATGCTCCCATATGCCAAAATTGCTCATTCAGGCTTGGACAGTTAGATGGTGTGTTTGCAGTCTGGAGACAGAGAGAGGTATCAGAACTTTCTTAGATCTGTACATTGATGGCCATTTTGCATCATTTATGCAATTTCAATCTTCCAAATCCTGTTTTTTCAGATGTCTTCAAATCAGACACTACGTTAAGGTGGAGTGCCCACACTTTGAGTCCACCCCCACCACCCATTCTTTTCTTGAAAATCTCTTGCTCCCTCCAGATTCCAGGCAGCTCATGTCAAAATCTCTGAACTGTTTCACTACGATGGTTTCTTCAGGTCTTATTAGAGAAGTCTGGGCCAGTGACTTGAAATAAGAGATATCAGCAGAGGTTTGGGAAGTGGCAATGTTCCTGGTGCATTGTTGTAATACATCACAGGTTAATCCAATACAAGGTGATGCATAGATTGCATTACTCTAAATTGAAACTGAACTACATCAATGTCTCCCAAATACAACAAGTGTTGCTCTGCTAGGATGACTCGCACATCTTTTCTGGTTTTGCCCGACATTATACAACTGTTGGACCGCAATTTTCAAGTGGCTCTCAAAAGCCTTTTCCAGTGGCATTCAGCCCAACCATACCCTGGTCATCTTAGGCTGCTCTTCAGACTTTTGAGCTGCCAAATGACATACAGATTGCTCTGCACTTGGGAATGGTTGTTGCTAAGAAACGTATCCTCCTTACTTGGAGGTATATCACTCCACTCTGTTTTGTGCATAGGCTCAAAGAAATGTTGTCTATCACATAAATGGAAAGACTGAGCCTGCACAAATCCAATACACAGAGTAGATTTGAGAGAATCTGGGGATCTTTCTGGCACAGTGTCATATTACCCAGCAACCACTCTGGGACTCTGTTTTGCCTGGCTACATCAGTGTATCCGTGTTTACCTTGATTCATTTATTCATTCTACTTTAGCTTGTTCTTGAGATGTTACTATTCTGACAAAATTTTTGAAAGACTGGTTATGTAAATTTGTAAAAATTACCTGACAGCCTATATTTTGCCTTTGAAAAATTGAAAACAAAGCACACACACACACACACACACACACACACACACACACACACAAAAAACAACTCTTTGTCACAGAACACATGAGACCTCTAATGCACAGTGTCATCCCAGTGTATGTTAGCGTCGTAGCACTTGAGATCAATCTTGTCCTCAAGACCACTTCTTGAGGGTCTCGGTCTTGGGACTGCCAAACAAAAGGACCCCAGATTGTTTGTATGTCCATAGCCAGATTTACCCTCTAAGCCACGTATGTATGTAACCAGTGGCTTTCAGGCACTCACAGTTCTTATGCATGCACATGACAGTCATAATATGCATAGAGCCAATAAATCAGCTGGTACTCACCTCATTATACAGTTAATATAGAGGTGCTCTAATAAACACTTTCATATAAACTATACTCATAATCTAAGGAAAGATGTCTGTATGTTCAATTCAGGTCTGCAAAGTGTTTAACCAAAGAGCTGAAAAAGTGAAAACTTTGAGAGGCCTCGTAGGACAGAAATACAAATTTCATTATAATTGTGCAAAATTGGTCAAAGAACATGGCTGCCATCAATGAAAATAACTTGCAACCCGCTGAAGTGACTTTGCTCAGCTTTGTGGAGCCTGAAACCTGCTCATTGCTGATTGAGGCTTTGATTTTGGTAAACTGAGATGCTTTGTCCATCATTAATTTTAATCATTCATCAAAAACAGGCCGTATTTGACTTGAAGCGCCAAAAAATCTTGCAAATGCAAGTCCAAATTTTGCATGGATACCTGGTGGTATGAGAGAACTGTCTCCTATTAAGCTCAACTGGGAAGATTCTGGCAATGGTTTAATCAACCAATATTTTGACTACTTGTTTCTAGAAAGGAGAAACAAAGGAACAGTGGTTCATTAAATAAACAAAAGTGTCTTCTTCTTATTTACATCTCTAACAGTAACTGCCATGTACGGTCCCAGTTTAACTTGTTTATAAAAAACAGTCTCCCTGTTTATCATTTTGTAGTGTGTAAATTCGCCCACTACATTTCTAACTGACTGCCTGGCATCACTGGCCACTATGTTTTTTCATATATTTTCTTCAATGTTTAAATTCTGAAAAGAAAAAAAAAAAAAAACTCCACCCATTTGTATAGATTTTCTATAGTGTCTTGATATCTTTTGGATTACATTTGATTTTCCTGCTTTGATGCCTATGCCATGTTTAATTCCCTGCTTTACTTCTTTCTTAATAAAACTATCATTACTTTTGCTGTGGTTTCTAATTTATCTGTATGTAAAGTGAAGCGCAACTTTAATTTGAAATAAATTAAGTGATAATGAGTGATGATGTTTACAATTATTTATGACCCAGAATCCTTTGTGCAATGAAAAAGACATACCCAGGGTCACGTGGTATTGTCACTGAAGCGGAAATGAAAGTTCACTAGCGACAGCAGCGGAACACAGCTAAGAAAGGTACGGGAAAGATCACATTTAAAGCTTTTTCGTTAGTGTTTCGGTGAATGTAACGTGTTCAGTCAGAAACCACGTAACTACCAACGCTGTTTTACTTGTTGTCAGGCGATTGGGACAGGTTTTATCGGCATGTCCTTTTATAAAATCCCCCTACGAAGCTTGCTCGCTAACAGTTAGCTTCTTCTGGGTGAAGTTAGCCAGAATTAGCCACATCAGACCGGACATGTCACGACGTCCCCTTCAAAATAAAGGCCACAATGGTATTATATGACACTGTGCAGAGCTATGTAATGCATTCTTTACAGTTAAAATTCGCCTCAAAATGTTGTGGGTTGTTTCTTGTGTGCGTTTTATTAGTTGTAACACGTTGCATTACAACAGTATTTGCCAACTGAGTTGTAGTTGGAAAACATCACCGGAAGTCCGTGTTTTCATAGCCTTGCTTGATAGTGATGCATAGAAATACCTTGATCATCTTCCGTGTTTGTGTTTTGTGCGCAGCAGCCAAGGGTATTTAAATACGGGGACAATGAAATCTGTTTAGCAAGGACAGTTACATTTGTATTAGTCTGTACGGAGTTTAGCCAGGACCCACTGAGTAGCGGATTTCGTTAACACTGCGCAGCCGGTCAGCTTGTTTCACAAGGTTGACGGAAGATGCCGTGCGCTTTTGTTATGATTGCTCTGATCTGATTGTCTGCAGCCTGGAGACATACCTCAGGTGGTCATTTGGTTAATACAGCTCGTACTAGTTTGCTTTGTTTATGGCCTGGTAACATCTGACCATGCATCACTGGGTTTTGCCTGTTCTCAGACTGAGATGCCCACAGCAGTCACCTTGGTGGGGCTGCAAGTAACGATAATGGGATGAGATCCCCTCCACAGACCAGTTTTAGGGTTAGGATATTTACTTAATATGCAGAGTAAAGATCAGTATTAATAATAGCCCCAGACTAGTGATGCAGAGATTTGCAGCGTACTGTCCTTGCATATGCAGTCCCTTTTGCATTCAGTCCAGCAGGCTCCATCTCTGACTTTGCTCAAGGTGATGTTGATAGGTTCTGATGAAAGTCTTGGCACTCTGATAGTTGGAACACATTTTTACCTTTTATAGAAATTTATTTGGACAGGCTGCTAAATATACCTGTAATATATGATGTTGTTTTTGGGGGGTTGTTCAGTCATTTCAATGTATTGACAATGTGTTGTAATATTGTGTATGTGTGTGGTTGTGTTTCAGAGCTGTGAGGTCATGGCAGCTGCCAGCGTGAGCAGACCTGGCGGTGCCCAGACCACTGAAAAGTCTCAGTTGATCTTAAAAGGTAATGATCTGTTTTTTTGTCAACTCATTGACTAACTGGGACACGCTAATACAAATAATGGCATGGCGTTTCTTTCTAAGTCGAAGACAAAACAAAACAGGAGAAATTCCCCATACTGCAGTGTTGCACCCAAAATGTCTGTGTTCTGTCTCTGAACTTTTTACCAACATAGTAAATATTTAAGTCATGGTGGCTCTGCACATTAGGCGGCATGTTGTTCTCTGTCCTGTCCATCCATCATAATATGGAAATATCCTCTCTGTGTGGCGCATAAACTCCTCAAACCCTTTTCGCAGTTTTAGCTACTTCCTTTTTATATAATAATGAGTCAACCTGATACCCCACAGACTATATCCCTCTTGCCAGTTTTGCACTTATGACTGACGGTCAGAAGGCCATAGCCTCTCTCTCATTGTTCACACAGCAAACACGCTGGTCAGACAGGACGTGCAGCAGTTTCGCAGCAATTATAAAATGGAAAGGCTATCAGGACAAATCAGATTGTGTCAGATAAATTTTATCTGTATGCTGTATTTTGATTGTGGATTAATCTTGCATGACTGGGCAACCATCCTGACGTGTTGTGAACACCACCAATATTGCTTGATAGTGTACAGTAAAGTGTGGCCTGTTATTCAGTTAGACGTGAAGCCTTTATGACTGAGTTTGATTTACTGCTCAGATCAGATTTCTCATCTGTTTTTTCCTGGGAGTGTTCAGAATGATTTAGTGCTACCTTTACAATACAGTGCAAACAAGTCACCACTCTGAACTGACCTGCATGTGCGAAGCACCACTGGCAAAGATATAACATCCAGGCTTTCAGTTTTATCATTTGCTTTTTTGGGTAGTATTAAAACATTCCAAATAATTATGTGGTCTTACACATCTTTGTCAAACAGCTGTGCACCTCCATCACAGCTGTTGCATGTACAAAGGAATGACAAATGTTGTATCAGATTACTGCAAAATTTGCATGAATTTCCGACAAATTTTCAGCTTTAGAAATACACCAGTGATCCAAGTAGGAATGGAAAATATCAGATTCTTTTTTTTGTTTTCTCACAGTGTCTTAAAAAATCTGAGTCACTTACAGTATGAGGGGAAAAATGCAGATTTATTCCACTCTCACCTGCAGTGTGAAATTATTAAATATGTATGTAGAGAGGTAATGAAAATCAACCATTTTGGTCTGGTGATTGCTGTCTCTTGTGCTTCATGCTAACACCTTTGCATACACTGTGTAGGTTGATATTAGTATTATGCATCTAATATGTCACTGTGTATTTCCCTTTACACACATTGTAGTTTTGTGTACTAATATTAATGTTATGTGCCAACCTTTCTAGTCAATCGTAAAACAAATACAAGGGCACCAAATGAGTGCGACAGACAATTGTTTCTTTCCCTCAAAAGGGGGCAAGGCCTTGTCAATGATGCATTGCCAATGTGGTTTATCTATACCCTGTCATGCTAGTGACGTTTAGTCAAGCAGTGCAGCACTAGATTTTAAATTCGTAATACAAGAAATCTTTTTGCATGACGTTAGACATGTTTGTAGATTTTTGTGAACATAATTTAAACAGTAGCCAAAATAATGTATATTCAAAACTTTTCCAAAACATTCTGTTAATTCCAAACCATTTCCAAGCCTGGAAAACAGTTTCCCTAATTTCACAATGTTTCCAGGAATTTTCCCTCTGTCTTTCCGTGCCCCAAAATCTGCTGGATGACTGGTATTGCACCTTTGATGGTGTGACTGATGCGTTTTTAGTCATCCAGTTGTTTTTATTTCCTCAAAACGTGGGTAGGGAGTTTCCAGAGCTGGCGGCATGATGCCACTTTAACACTGTTCATCTGCACACATTTCCCACACGGCAGTGGCAGAGACCAGGTTAAGAACTGGCAAAGTATTCCTTTAAGTTTTTCAACATGTTAGCAAAGCGTTTTACACATCCATCACATATGGACCATTATCAGCTTTAAGCCATGGTTTGGCCAGATGACAGGTGTAAGTCTAAAATTCACCTTTTTTAGCTCTGTTTTGGTCTCCACCAACTCCTGAGACCCTTGACTAGTTGCTAAAGGCCTGCTGTTTGTTGCTGGGCAGATGGTGTAAGATTGGTTTATCTGTGCTTTTTTTTTACTGGAAACTGCTGCATTCTGTGTCCGAAAGCAACCTTATGAGAGAAGCGAGAAGGAACTAAAACAGAAATGTTGCGGGCCATTAAGAAAACACAATGCACTGAAAGACAATAAAAAGCTCCACAGAGCAAATAGTAACTGCAGAGTCACGTATTGAAACTATGTGAGTTCATCACAAGACCCATGTCATATACAAGTGTGATCCATTGTTGCATTTTTCAGGTATTGATTAAAGCTCCCTCAATAAATTTTTTTATTGGAGATTTATTTGCAAAGGCGTCATGCATTGTTTGGCAAGATTGGCAAGAGGCAGCAATGCACTTCTTTGACTAGTCTGCCTAAAGTGAAATGAAAAATAAGAAGTACACTTCCTATGAAGAAGGAAAAGAAGTTAAGAAGGACCTTGGAGTACAGGCAAAATCAATCTTTGTCTTCTGCTTTTATTGTTGTGGCTTCTTTTTGTTGTTTCGCAAGGCTGAATGAGTTAGTGCGACCGCCTATGCAGAGGATGTCAACTGAATAGACGGTGATTCAGTGTGGCCCAGGACATATTAGCATGCACACTGCAGAAAAAATGTGACTGTCTGTGGCCAACACCACCTCCAGATGTAGTCCGAGTGGTCAGAACTCAAGACGCATTGAGGACTTAAAGCGATCTTTACTGAGGACGCATTGAGGACCAATTTGTGCATTCATACCAGGGCTGCCCTTGTCAGAGACCCCTTAGTCGACTGAGATTGCTTGCAGGTTTTTTTGCTAGTCAGTATGCTGTGCATTGTACTTCTGGGGATGTTTTGGTCCCCAAATTTTGCTGGAGAGTGAGCCCTCTTCACTGTGACGCTACAATTTGGAACAGACAGCTGTAGACACAGTGCAGCAGCATAAAGGAGGAGGAGGAACTTTCCACCATAAAGCTCTGTGATAACTTTAAGTGGTGAATTTGCAGCTCACAGTAACTTTATATCTGTCTGTCTGCTGTTTGGTGCTGAGCTGGTAGTTTACAGCTGGTAATTAAAACATTAAGAGAGCAGTGAGAGTGAACTAAAACAGTAAAGTTGTGGGCAGGATGGTTAAAAAAAATTAGCCAAAGGTTACAGTAAAGCTCTGTAAAGCTCAGGATAATTTGGGTCATGACTACAAGCAAGCCCTTTCACAGTGTACTGTCATTATATATTTTTAATGTTGGTTATAGCCTCTTTTAGAAAAACCATTCAGATGTGAGCAGCAGTCTCCCCACATAACATTTTACATTATGTCTAATTCAGATTTTCAGGTTCTCACCAGCTACTTTGGTAGTCACAGTGTTGGCACAGCATCTAGAAATGATGTCGAATCAAAGAACAACTGTTGTAATACACCAAATTATGCATTAATGGTGTAATATCACTGAAGTTCATGGAGGCTATACTAAGGTTTAGCATGACGCATTAGAGTTACATTGATGGTTTTTGTGTCTTTGTCTACTCAAAGCCTTGTTTTTGTATAAACAGGCCAAAAACGTACAATGTGACCAAGGTCTTTCTTTTTCCTCCTTTCTGCTCTGCTGGACTTATTTCACTCAATCACAGTTCAGTCACAACCCTTCAATGTCATTCACTGTTTTTGTTTGAGCTCTGACTCACCTCCCCTTTTACCTCACTATTGATCTTCTCTCAACCGCTGTTTACCTCCCCCCAACTTCCTCTCACTTTGGTGAGACCTACTTTTTATTCTTCCATTTCTGGCACTCTTCCACCTCTCTGTGTCACTTCCTTTTTAACCTCAGAGATCTGCTAATGTCTCGTCTGTGATAGGACGGAGTACAGAAGCCCTTGTCTCTATCATCATTTATTCATCCAACTGTAGTCCTGATCAGACGCATCCTGAGGAACACTGCCAGGCCTGTCTGTTCTTCAGTGTGCAATCCAGAAGTGATTCAGGACGAACAAATCGGCTCTCTTATGACTGATGCGTGCTGTAACAAGATTCTCAGCAGACCTACAAGAATTTAAGGCCACTAAGCCTGTCTAAGCCCAGCTGTAGGTTTTTTACCAGAGTTGCAGAGTGTTGGGATTTAGTGAAATATCACGAAATGTAGAGAGATGTATTCAGAAAGGGTCAGAGTTTCAATTCTTTGTAAGAAGCCAAGGAATATTTACTTTTACACAGCAGGTATACAACTTCTTTCAACCATTCATTTCATTAGATATAAAAATATATAACAGCATTGAAAACAGTGTTTTAAGCTGTGAAAGCACTCTCATGTTAAGTATTAATGATCCTTAAAAAGTCGTAAATTGTTCCACCAGGCCTCCAGTGTTCACACAAATTTTTAAACACTGAGGCCTCATCGTGACCATTTAATTATTTCCCTAAACCCCAGTCTTGTGAAAAAATGAATGAAGGTGGTACCACAGATGTTTTTCTTTCTTCCACTAGAGGGTGATGTTTATGTTTGTCTGTTAGTTTGCCCTCCCACCAACACACAAGTTACGTCCCAAATTTACACAACATAGGTGACTAATTATAAGCAGGTTTGGAGTACGTAGTCTTTTGACATATGAGTGACAAAAAAGTGTACAACAGTCAGTACACCTACATAAAAAAAAAAACTGTTGAAGGACACAATATTTTCCCACAAGGCAGTGCATAAAGGAAAATAACACACAGCTGGAGAAAAGTAAAGCTCATTGTGGATGGCAGTAAAATGGCCCCAGGAACACCTCAAAAAACAGAAACTAATGCTTACATTTCTAGGGGAAAAATTGCTGTTCCTTTCAGTTTAATTGGCAAGGGTATTTCTAAGTATAAGTTTGATTATATATACCTGGAGGTGGTATTATATAATTTCCTGTCTGTATAAAATACATCAACATACTTAGCTTTTTTTATACAGACTGCAGAAACGGTATTCTGACAGTGATGCTGACAGAACCAACATCAGTATCTTCACTTCTGACTGAACAGATTACTGTTGTGTGACATCCCCTTCATAAATGTACAGATAGTTAAGGACAGGGTGAGGCCGTAACATGTAAACAAAAAGCCTATTAGAAGAGGTGGGTATTTATCTGAACATAGCGTTGATGTGTCTTGAAGTACACACATGATATGGAAAAGTGTAAATACAATTTTCATCCCTTGATCCCAGGCAGCTTTCATTCTGCTTTACTGCCAGAGGCTGTGATAACAGTATGTTGGAGCACAATACAGCAACTACTTGAGCTCTGAAACATCAGAGGTAAAGGATTTGCACACACCAGCAAAATAACAACACTTTTTTTCCCACTTTGCAGGTTTTAAACTTATTTTTTCTTTGCTATAATGGCCTATTTCTAAAATTGTTTGAAAAGAGTTTGGTGGGTAATGTGTAGGACCTAATTAAAACTGTGTATAAAACCATAAAATGTTCTTTAAAAGTGGGTACCATGGAAACAGACTACTTCCATCCAAAATAAAGGTGTGAAACTAGGTTGCTGTATTTGTCCAATGCTGTTATATCAACAATGAACTGGCAGAACTGGAACATTTAAACAGGCAATCTAATTTCATGTATGTAACGCATGATGTTATGATTAAACTTAGTTTGCTTTACATTAAAAACTGATGTGCAGTAACCCACCTAAAGATGATTAGGAGCCCACAGCCACCCTAAGGACCCAAACCCCACATATGCAGACATACACAAAGACAGTCAGACACACAAACACAGTCACTGCTCATAACATTATCGATCTGAATATATTGAACAGTTTCAATTCTCATTTCCCACACCAATAATACACAGGTACCAGCTGCGCTTTCTTGCTCTCTCCTATTATTAATGTTTATTACAGCCTGCTGTTGCCATGATACTTGAATTTCCAAACTCAATACAACACAATGAAAAATATTGATATTCAATACTGTTTTTGATACCACAGGAAAAAGTGACATTGAGGACACAGTTTCATTTTTTTCAGTATTTAACAGACATATACAGCAGGGCTATATCATGATGATGACTCCCCAACACCCCCAAACCCCTAATATTGATATTTTTCAATGTATTGTATCAAA
>JAPZEB010000023.1:6917407-6947575 GCA_029783705.1 Chaetodon striatus | reverse complement strand
CACACACACACACACACACACACACACACACACACACACACACACACACACCAGCATAGACTACACAGTCCAAACAAGACTGACTGGTCTCTATTAAACCACCGACTGTACACATGCCACATGTTTCAGGTCTGTATGGATTTGATTATTCAGGATTTTTTTTCACAAAGTGGCCTGAGCCTCATTTTTAACTTTCTCATTTTCTACGCAGCTCTGGAGAGGAACAGTGTAATGTTCAAAGTGTGACAGTAATTGTTGCTGGGTGAGCTTTAGTGTTGAATTCTTTTCAAGTTTCAGCCAGTGTAGCAGCTAGAGACATCAAGTCTTTTGTGACAATTTTAGAATCCACTAACGGGAGAGTTTTTTGTTTTTTTTTTTACATGAAACACTAAATGCTAATTTGAGTAGTGAGATTGGCAAGCTGCTGTCGTTCTGTATCATGCCATAAAAGTTTATGTTTTTGTTGTATTATGTTTTTATTACCAAGTTTACAGTAGAGAGATGACATGAAATGAGAGTAGGGAGAGGTGGGGAATGACATGCTGCAGAGGTCTCCAGCCAGGCTCAAGCCAGGGACGTTGTGGTTCATGGTTGGCACCAAAGGGCCCTGCACTAAGAAAGTCTCTCTAAATGATGGTGTTTCCTGGAAAATAACTACTTTCAGACAGCGTTCAGAAAACACACTGTTAATGCTTTAAAGGGGAACTTTGTGGCTCCAGAGGGAGCTGCACAAAAACTGATAATCTTCCTGTGCCAAGTGATGCTACTGGAGTCAGCATCATTTGGGGCTAAACTAGTTTGAACATGAACATTTTTTTGTGAGTGGGGGATGGAGTTGGAAAGAAACAAGCATACCAGACCCATGTAGCCTGTGCTCTAGCTTGACTTTAGGAGAGTTCCTCGAGGCTACATTAACCTCCTCTAGCATAGCACACCTAAAGTTGTAGCCATAAAGGACTACTTCCCCAACAAAATGACCATTTGTGAATTAGTTAGTCATGCCACGTTACCTTGAATTTGTGAAGTTTGTGAAACTGATTTATTGATTAACTGGGAACCAGCAAAAATATGTAAAAACATCAGTGTTTGTCGTTTTCCAAGGAGGCATGCAATACTAAGTTTTTTTTTACAAATCCAAGGTAACACGGCATGACCTGTTTATATACAGATAGTCTTTTTGTGGGTGAAGTATCCCTTTAATGTCCATGGAGAGTCCAATCATGTGTTAGTGTTAGAAGAGTAATGCTGAATCAGTGGAGTACTCATTTAAGGTATTAATTTTTCTCTTTTGTTTTCCCTTAAGTAGCCTGTATGTGTATATTTTTTACAGCTTGTTCTAACTTGTTGCAGTTTATTGTATTTATATGGAATTTCAAACCCCATACTCCATATATGTATATAACATATTTGATATGTTTGAAAACACTGGGATCTCTGCTAGCTAGAGTGTCCATGACCAGCTCATGTGCATGACTTTATATCTTATTCAGAATAAACAGATAAACAGCATCAGGTCAGGTCCCAAAGGCCTCATTTATACTTCATATACAAAAGTGTGAAGGCAAATCCTATTAATTGGGCTTGTTGACATGAGTGTGGGATGTTTAAAAATTGCACGGGACTCAAACTTGATAAAGCGAACACTTTCTAGCCTTTTCTTAATCTGTCTCTCACTCTCTTAACCCCCTCCACCATTGATACTGTGTACTGTGTGTGTTGTGATTGAAGCTGGTTGTTTGTGTCCATGCCATGATGATGTTATGTGTCTTTACAGAGATACTTCAGTCAGATAGACCCAACCTGAGGAGGACACAGAGTGAGGAGACTCCCAGTACAGCTGAATCTCATAGCAGGTCAGGGCATACACAAACACACACACACCAGTGGTGTAATATAATGAAGTAATAATACTTTATTACAATATTTATGTAGTTTTTTTTTAAAATAATCTGTACTTAACCTAAGTTTTAATATTTCTGTCAACTTTCAGTTTTACTCAAATACATTTCTATGTATTGAAGTAAAAGTGATTTACTCCAGTTTTATTCTACTGTCTATGTATTTCTATGCCCTAAGCATTTTTGTTACTTTGTTGCTACAAAATAAAATCAGAAGGTTTTGGCGAATCAGTGGTCCTAACTTGCAAGTTAGATCATAGGTTAATCACATAATGACAGGTGCTCTCAAAGCCGCAGTTAAGTTTAGATTCCCTGTCAAACCCAGGCTGCATGTCACATCAGATGCTACATGCTAGGGACTACATTCCACTTGACAATGAGACCGACTTCATGATGGAAGCAGAAAATGGCGTCCCACAGTGGAGAGGGCAAGTAATAGGAGATAAAGATTTGTGACAGGTAACTGCGGTGACTGCTCCGCTGCAGTGTGTTACCCTGAGTAGTCAAAGGTTTTCTTTAAATCCTTTGAGTCATGAAGAAGACCTTGATTTTCTTTAAGTCTAATGTACACTCCATTTTTAATGTGATGTACATATCAAAAAGAAAAATACAATCCTCAGAATTCTGACCGCTTGCTTTTTTTATTACCAGCTTTTACTTTTACTTTTATCATTACATTTAACATGATAAAATAACTTTTGATACTGAAGCACAGTAAGTATCAGATACATTAAGACTTTTACTCAAGTAATATTCTAATAGGTGACATTAACTTCCACCAAAGTCATTTTCTGGTGAGATATCTGTACTTTTACTCAAGTATGGCTTTCAGGTACTTCATCCACCACTTAAACACACACTGAAAACCAACTTTTTTAGGCATCTGAGCAGTGTTCACTACACTGCTGGTTTCAAATCTCTGCAGATGTTGTGGAATAATAATAAGAATAATAGCACAATAATAAACTTGCATGACCTTTTTCTAAAACACTGTTTGTGAAGTGCTTATGTGGAAAACATAAACCCCAGGCATAATTGTAATCAAAATAAATGAAAGAAAAGAAAAGGTTCGAGTGGAGGAGGCCTGTGCCAGTATGGTCGACTGAAGCACTTATGCAGATTGCCAGCATGTTATTCCCCCCTGAATGTGGTTTCAGACACTGCTCTCACCGGCTAGAATGGTAGTGGGATAATAAATAGTGGAGCAGTCTGCATTTATTTCAAAGCTTTGCGGTGGGGGTGCATGGGGTCGGATGGTATTTCCCTCTAAACATTGTAGGGGGGCATTAAACACAGTTCAGCCAAGAGCCCAAACCGCCGCTGTCATGGAGAAGCAGTCAACATCTCCATCCAGTTGTGTACGAACAGACGTAGAGGAGAAGTGAATTCTGTCGTTCTCCCATGACGAGGAGCTCGGTGCCCACGTAAAAACACATTCAGAAGGATATACGCACACACACACGTCAAGTGTCAATGTCAAACGGTTGCTTCCTTCCGCTGCTGCTGCTGTTTCTCCTTATTGTAGCGAATAAACAGAGCGCAACCCTTAATCCGGTTTGCTGTTGATGGCCGTCCAGACTTGGCCTCAGCATTCCTCAGTCCTGGGGAGGGAAAGCCAACATGTCTTTCTCCGTATAAAAGTTCTTGTCGGAAAAGCAAAGTTATATTTAGTGTTAGGAAAATATGAGGTTATTCAGAGAACAAAAGTAGCCGACACCAACACTTCTGTGTGTGTTTTTTGTGTGCTGGGTTTGTCCGTGTGCATACTCGTACATGTGCCAGGTCTATTCCCCTGAGTCAGGAACAACAATAGGTCTAATCATAAGTTGTCAAAACAAAGCTGTGGGGCGATCTCCAGGAGGAGCATATGAAAGACAGTCAAAGAACAAGTAAAAAAAAAGTTACATTCATTTTTTTCCATGCAGTAAGTGCTAATGTTGATGTTTCTTTGTCATCTCTCTCCTCTGTCTCCTCTCACCTCCTCCTGTCTGCCTTTCCTCATCATCTCCTTTTCTTTCACTTCTCTCCCTCATCTGCCATTTTCTCTCTGTCTCTCTCTGTTTCTCTTTCTTTTGGCAGGAGTAACAGGCACTCAGTGGGAGGTTCGCAGGGCGGCTCCCCAGGGTGCTCCAGAGGGGGCTCTCTGACAAACGGAGAGCTGAATGAGGAGCAGATCTCTGGGCCGGGCTCGTCTGCTCGCCATCGGTCCTCCAAGAGTCACGTCAGCCCTGGAAGCAGCGCAGGTATAGGAAAAGTCTGCTAAACTTATTGTGTTACACTCTGTGTGTTGACTTTAACAGGATTTAGACTTAAATGTCTGTTTGTCAGAGCTGATTCTGATTTAAAAATGGATAGAGGCGGATGGTAGTAATTTATGCAGATAATCCAAATCTTTAAAGTCTAAAGTTTAAAATAGTTTTGTTTTTTAATTCACAAAAAGCTGAGTTCTCTCTTTATGCAGTACTCCTTAAGACTTAAATAGAGTTAAAATCTGTCATCAGAATCAGCTGAAGGCAAGGTCTGCCAGTTGTTCTTGACAGATTAGATGTTGATTGGTTATGAATAGCCCCATCTCTTTCTCTCTGTTTCCCTAGCCCTTTTAACACAGAGATCGCATTATAGGGCCGTTATGAAGTCCCTTCTGTGCGCTACGTTTGCACTTTTACACAGAGCCAAACAAGGGTGTCATCATGCTCCTTAAGTGTGTGATTTTAAACAGCATGCCAGCATCGCGGAAGCAAAAGAGGTGTGACAGCGTAACATGTTACAAAACAGTATCAGCCTTTAATGTGACATAACATACGCTTTCTAAACAATAATTATGGCAAAACATGGCATTAACAATTATTTACTGCCTCGGTTATAAGACGGCTGATCTCGTCCTCTGCCTGGAGAATAAGGAGCTCCTGGACCTCATTGTTTCCCAAATGATGGACATTTTCTGGACTTTTCTTCTTTGCTAACTGCTGTCGGCTGCTTTTTAAATCTCCCAGTAGTGGGACTTACAGAACAGTCAGAGAACCCACAGGCTATCATGTGACGGAGATAAAGCCTCTGTTGCAAGGGCCAATATTTCAGGCTGATGCAGTGTAGCCAGCGGATATCTGCGCCAGGACTTCCCTGTCTGTGCACTGTTCATTTCGGCTCATCTCTATAAGCAGATATTTGCATATGAACACAGATAGATCAGCCACTGTGTTCTGCTGTTCAAACGTGATATTCTGTTTTAACTCTCTGTTTTGCTCTCTTTTATCCTTCTTCCCCTCTGTGTCTTCTCACAGACAAAGTTGAGTTGACGTCTAACGGGCTGGAGAGTCGTGGGGGCGTGGCCCGTCACACGCCTCCTCCATCTTCTCCATCAGGTCGATCCCCAGCTGCCAGCAGCAGCAGCAGTAGCCCCTCTCCAGGTCAGGATGCCCTGGGTCCAGCCACACCGGCGGAGCCCAGCCCCAACGCCACCAACAACACCGAGCAGGCCAGCAACAGCACCACAGAGTCCACCACTGACTCGCTCCCGGCAGGGTAAGAATCAGGGAATGTGGAGAACAAATGCGTCAGAACATCTTACATCCTGTAAGCAGTGCAGTTAAATACTTCCCAAAAACACATTAACTATACAAATGTAAATTGTTGAGATTTTCTCACCCAACTGTGAATACATGTAGACCACACAAGTCACTGAAATATGAGAATCCACCAAACATTTGATTTCCTTTGTATTCCTCACGACTCTGTACAGTAACATAAATGGAGTCCACTTCCAATATTTCTGCTTGCAGCTGTAAATCACTTAATATAGTGCTTCTACAACAATTTTTAGTGGTGCATTTCCAAAATAACAGCCAGCATCATACTTGACT
This sequence comes from Chaetodon striatus, assembly GCA_029783705.1. Lineage (NCBI taxonomy): Eukaryota > Metazoa > Chordata > Actinopteri > Chaetodontiformes > Chaetodontidae > Chaetodon > Chaetodon striatus. The sequence continues at coordinate 6,941,817 of JAPZEB010000023.1, read as the reverse complement.
TAAAACGCCAGAACAAATCAATAAATGATCAAGATATTAGAAAGTGTTAATGTCCGGTTTCAGTCACAATGGTGTAAATATTTTCTCCCAGAGGTAGTGAACAGAGGTAGCTGTAAATGTGCATAATGTTTATTGGGAGAAAGTTGCTATAAACAGCTGTAGATATAAATTCCACCACTGACTCCTTTAACTGTTTTTTAATGTCTTTCACACTCAGTTTAGGTCAAATGGGCTGTATTGAAATGAAATACAACAGTGTTTGGTGGCAAAGCAAATAACAAGAATAAATAGTTGCAAACATAAATGTGATATATTTGGTATATAATTGCAAGGAAATCAATGGCACCAAACAACTTAGTTAGATGTTAGTAAATGATTGCAGGGCATTAAGACGCATTTAGAGGGCTGATGCTTTCTCTGAGCTGGGCTCATGATATCAATACTTCTCTCTGTCTTTGCTGGTCACACACTGTTGAGGGACACTCCCTTCGCTCTCAAAATAATCTAAGTTGTGTACTGGGGAGAAGTTTTGTTGTTTTAATTACAATAATTAAGGAATGTTAAAAAATAGGTAAAAATATTTAGTGTGAATTGCAGAAGCAAACATAATTCTTCTCTGTCTCTCTCTCTGTCTCTTTGTGTAGCTGGGAGCAGAGGGTGTTGCCTCATGGCAGAGTGTACTATGTCGACCACAACACCAAAACGACAACCTGGGAGAGACCACTGCCTCCAGGGTATGCCTGTTACATTTTTATATGTGTTTTCTCTATCGATGCAGTGTTTTGTGACACACAGTAGGGTCAGACAAGGTCAGACTCACCAACATGCCGAGTTGACATTGGGTTTTAAAAATCAGATATCAGCCAGTCATGTCTTCCGCCTGTGATATTTTGTTAATTTCCAGCATTAGACTTTAATTTCTCAAAATCAGGCAACACACAAAACAATGAAATGCAGTTTAGCTTGTGCAGATTTGAAAGCACTCCAAGACCACAAGTGTGTTATTTTGTACTGTATACACACTCGGCTTAAAGCCTTAATACAAGTGGATTTCTGGTTGTTGAAGAAACACCAGTTAATAGATTGAAAACTTCTACAAAAACGAAGTTGCCTTATAGTGCCTTATAGCCTTAATTGGCTTTGACACTATGTTTTGTTTGTATTTGCAAAAACAAAATGGTTCTCTCGCCTTAGAAAATGTCTTTAGTCTGTTCAGACTGCAGTCAAGTCAGATTCGTTCCTTAAATCAGATCTGTAAGACTGACTGACCACACTATTATTTGCAAGTGATCAGCTCGCACTTGTGTGTCTGGACATCAACATATCTTTACTGGTTGATGTGGTAACGATGCAGATGTCAGTAACTATGTAGCCTTGCTGGTAATGCAGCTTTCCAAGACGGAAGCATGAGAAATGGAGGTCCACCATTTTTCCCTCCAAACAATCGCTCTGTGAAGTCACTGTCAAAGTTCCAGCAGTTTATTCCAGTGTCTATCCATGGACTGTTGTTCTCCATGGCGTCCTCCATAGAGCTCTGCTACTAGCAGCATGGATTCTGCTCAGCACTTCGGTCTCCCTGGTAATGTGTCATTGACACACTGACTTAATTTTAGTGGCCCAAGCGCCTAGCCAGAGATGCATCTGTAGAAATGTGATTGGAATCAGACATGGCTTGGATCAGATTTGCACGAATCACATTTTAACGTGGTTTCTTGCTGTTCAGATTCTCTCAAATTTATCTGGATACAATCTGAATATGCCAGAAATCAGATTTGGACTGGCAGTCTGAACAAGGACAGTACAAACTGATGTTGTTCATCATACATACATACATACATTCACACACATTTGGTCATAACATATTTTTTTTGCTGAGTGTATATTAAGACAGAGGAGGTTAAATAGGACCTTTTATGCTTATTGTCAGGTTCATACTTGTTTTCAAGGTTTACATGCTTTATTATTAGAAAAGGAAACACTTTATTTTCTTCCTACTGTCTTTTCTTGAACAACTGTATTCACCCTCCATTTAGCATTTGTCTCATTTTTGTTTCATGTTCTTCCACATGGCATCTCTGCACCGTCAGTGAGGTGGAGAATGACTTTAACAGATAATAGCTGCACTTTTTACTTTGAAAAATCAGCAATAAAAGCTTCTTAACGCAACCAGACATGTTCCAGCAGGAATATGATCTGAAATCTAGGAGAAATTTACAACATCGGCAACAAAGTTTACATGTTTCCCTGACGTCAGCAAGTAGCTTGATCACAGGAATTACTTCAGTATACGTTTACCTCATTATTTGAAACTTTGGCCACCTTTTATATGAACATCCTTTATTGTTACACTATATATAAGACACAAAATACAGTACCCTTTAAATTAAAGTAGATGGTGCAACATAGCTAATAAGCTGCAAATTCCTGTGTCAAAGTTCATCAAAGTTTAACTCAATGCCCAGAAATTTTGCAGATTTATTTCACCCTTATGAGCCAATCCTCTGATCGCAGCAGTTTGACTGAAATGAATTTAATTTGCCTCCAAATTTAGCCATGTTAAATGGTGGTGTGACCAGGTCTTGAGTAGTTCACATCATTGGCCATGTGCAGATAAAGTACAGAAATGTTCAGCTCCACTACTGTCAGCTGCCAGACCAAGCCTTCTTGTTTCTTGTTTGATTTAAGAATGTATAAATAATGTTCTCTCTTAGTTAAAACTACATACATTGTAATTGGTCCCAAATTACCCAGTGTGATTTTAGTGTTTGTGTGCTAAGCCATCATAATGAGAACACAGCTTTCTGCCTCTCTTTGTGGACAGCATTATGAGAGCAGAGCACCCCTGCCAGACTCCAACCCTTTTATGACATTTTTACTTGCACCCATTATTTATTGATTTTCACAGAGTGTGTGACTGGGTGACAGAAGGAAAGAGAGACTGTTTTTAGGAAAAGGTCACCCCCCCCTTCTCCCTGAACCCCCCCCCCAATCTCAGTTTTTCCATACAAGGAACGAGAGCACGGGGCCCAGAGAACAAAAGTCCTTTCTTAGAGCCACATGTACTTCCATCCACCACTGTGTTGGCTGCTGGCCGCCGTGGCCCTTCAGAGGATCAATTAGCAAGCTAATGCTGGGCTAGTGCTCCAGATGTACACACCAGGAACTGTTTAGAGGCTGGGGGGGCAGGGTGGGGAGGGTTAGGCAATCGAGGTTTGGAAGCTGAAATAATGAAAGCCATCCGAAGCCAGACTGAGGAGAGCTTCTGAGTCACACTGCTCTTTATCAAATATACTTTAGAGTTTGTAACTAGTGATACATCACAGGCTTAACCACTCTTGTAAGCTGCAGGATGTCATAACACACTTTGTTTTAGTCTAGCAGTAGTAGGGCCTCTTAAATTAAAACCGATGCTGTGTTTACACCAAGCCATACTTGTCAGCATGGCATGATGTGTGTCAACCACAATGTTAAAGTTCTTTTTCATGTTTTTTGACAGTGTTATTTAGACAAAGTTAAACAATAGAAACTGGACTGTAAAGCATTTTGTGGTGATATTAAGTATTGCATTTGAAAAGATCAAATGGTTACATTTTAACTGAAGTAATGCTTTTTAAATTGTTAGAGAGAATTCCCAACATTAGTTGCCAAGCCTATATGTAGCAGTAACTTCTTCTCAAAAAACAGTTTCTGAGGCCAAATGGACTGTCTAAAGAAAATAACTCTTTTTTTGTACAACTTAATCAAAGCTGTGAGCGATACTTGACAATAAGGACTGCTGTATCTCCCATTCTGTCTGGTTGCTGGTGGCTTTCTAGTAGTGGCAGAGTGTGTTAATGGGGCTGTGTTACTGAGCAACAATCTTTTTTGTGTGTCTGATGCCGATGCTGAGATGCTTAACAAACCCCAGTTTTGCTGATTAGTTCTTTCATGAGCCAGCTCAGGATCAAACCACCAGATATCTTGAGATATCTAGGGATGTCCTGAGAGACTTTGGTTTAATTTCTGCCTTAGTCGTGCAGGCAACCTCCTGAGAATACTATTTTTGTCTTGAAGCTTGTACGTTGATGAAGAGACACTTTCATCATTAAAGTGAATACTAGCAATACTGTCATCACAGACAGAGCCAACAGACAGCAAGAAAGAAGCAGCAAAAAAGTTTACTGTAAGTGTTTTGAACATTGTCTTGGAAAAAAAGCTTGAGTAGAAACAATTGCTGCCACATCTGCAATACTAAACTTACAGTAATCAAAATGGAGAGTAAAATGTACCGCAAGAAATACACAAAAAGAGCACTATCAATCATTCACTGCAGTACACTATGAAGTACATTCATGTTGACAAAATTCTATCGGGAGTTAAAATGAAATAACGGGCAGTAGGGCTGCAACCAATGATGATTTCCACAAAGCCCAAGACGATGTCTTCATATGTCTTGTTTTGTCCATCACCCAAAGATACTTAGTTTATTGTCATAGAGGAGTAAATAAAAAAGAAAATATTTACATTTAAGAAGCTTATGAACCAGAGAAGAGAAATGTTGGCAGGAACTTCTGGATGCACACTTAACAGAAAACGTAAAGCTGCAGTAGGTAAACTTTTAAGCAAATATGACAAAAAGTATTTTTTAAATTGTCACTGTTTACTGATAGTAGTACATTACGCAGATGATCTGTCAAAAAAAATAAATCCTCCTTATAGCATTTGCAAGAATCCAGCATGGCTGAACAAAATCAACCAATCCGAGCAGAGGAGTCTCATGAACTGTCAAACTAGGCAGCGCTGATCAAATATGAATCAAGATTCTGTTACTGCATGTCTTACCTCAGATGTTTTCAGAAACCTGTTTTAGTGTACTGTTTAGCTGTAAATGAGAGTGTTTGCTCTGGATGGTGCATGGTAATTGGGTCACAAACATTCTCATTTTACAGCCAAACTGCACTAAAATATGTTTCTGAAAACCTTTAAGGTGAGGAATAGGCAATGCAGTAACAGAATCTATGTTCATATTTGATCAGCGCTTCCTACTTTGACAGTTTGACCCCAGTTCATGAGCAGTAATTGACATGATTGACAGCTGCTCTCTCTGAAAATTATCTGTGATTGGCAAAAGACTCCCATCATAGGCTAGATTTTCTAAAGCCTGAAAACAGAGCAAAGCAGAGGTGCAGAAGTCCAGTGTGCTCTCAGACCATTTGAATTAGAATATGCTCAAAGGTTATTATGAGATTTTTCCTCAACAATGACAAAATTAAACTTTGTACCCAGGCTTTAAATACCAAAAAAAGGAAATAATTATGAACATAGAAAACATATTATAAAAGATTATATTATGATTGCCATGATAATAGAAGATACTATTTGTGATTGGCGTGCAAGTATCGTAAAATGATACATCGAGGCTTCATGAGGTTTCGGTCTCCAGTTTAATCAGTGTTCCATCAGCACTATGCCAATACAATATGCAGTGTTGAACTTACAAGCAGTTAAACTTTTTTGAATTCTGTATTGTCTTCTGTTGACTGCTTTATGTTTGAGAAAAAATAAATAAATAAACTGTAACATTGTTAACCTTTGGTAAGTAGCAGATAAAGGATGCACTGTACAGTCTTAATCTGTACAGTTCATAGTGAGGGGACTGTACATTTCTATTTCCAAGATATACATGCAGTCGATAGTTAATGACATGACCAGTACGAAGAGTTAAAGTCAGATAGCAGAACTAAGTAGAGACTCTCAGACAGGCCGTTGTGGGCTCTGGGATTTTCCCTGGCTCCAGTAAATAACTAGCTAGTGCTAATATCAGAGAGGGAACAGTATTTTTCTTGCCTTTTAAAGGAAGCTCGGAGGCATAGTGGTCAGAGAGACTATCCCTCAACAAAATAACTCCCTGTGTTTGCAATCATCCACGCTGCTGAAGTGTCCTTGAGCAAGATATTGAAACCTACCAGCTCGCGGGTGCTGTTGTGTCGCTGAGTCTGACTTGTGACCACAAGAGAAAATATATTTTCCCCGCAGAAGACAATTTATTCAAATCCTCACATTAGCTAATTTAGTTCAGTGTTTTTTTCTGAACTGAAATCTTCAGGGTGATAATGTAGACCATGTGGGCTCCGAGACACTGTTGCTGGATACATCAGTACTATGCTAAAAAAGCCTCAGCAAGGAGCAGTTTTAGACCTGAGAAATGCCATTTACAGAACATACTGTATGTAAATATACTGTTATTGAGAACATGACAGTTTCGGTGGTTTATCAGAGTGTTGCTCAAACTTCTCTATTTCAGAGAAAAGTGAAGTTATCTGTCAGGGTCATACAGTTTTGTCATGGCAAGTTAAAGAGCTGTTAGTTGTTGTGTTTGGTGTCTCATATTTTGAGACTTCTTAGTTGCTTGCTGAGTATCAGCTGCCATCTCATTCAAGTACCAGACTGAATTAAATAAACATTAGTAGTGCCAGAAGACTCACTTTGCAAGTTGGATGATGTTCAAGTTACATTACTTATTTTGGCTAATACTGGTGCACAACTTCTGTTTAAACGCAGAACTTAAATCTGTATTTATAAACTTGGACAATGGAAATAAAGCTAAACATTTAGCCTCTGAAATAATATATGACATTACGCTGCTCCTCGTGTGTAAATGCGCACAGCACCACTATTAATGGGAAGTCGGACAACAGCTCTGCAGCTCTGCTCTGCTCACATTTTAGAGGATGTAACTCATATTTTCCTTAATGATTTATCCCACCCTCCTACAACCCATCTGTGCATTACAGTGTGTGAAACAAGCTGAGTGTATGCATGTTGTGAGCTTGCCTCTGTAGGCCTATCTTACTATCTGAATAAGGCGCCCTTTAAATAGCAGGAAAATACTGCAGCATTCTGACTTCAGACCAGGTTTTTGTTGGTCAGTGGTGCAATCAATTTCTGCAGCCTAAGAAAGGAGGACACCAATAACATCCCTGATCACACCTCATTTAAAGACATCCACACCCGGGGCGCACCAAAGGGCGGAAGTACTTTTGCTACTTAAACAATGTGGCCACTGGCCAAGAAAATGGCAACTGCATGGGTCTTAAACAGGCAATGACAGTTGCATTCAGATAGGGCTCATCATCTTTGCTCAAGATTTCACTTCTTTTCGATTTGGCGTCACCTGTGGTTACTGGTGGTAACAGCAAGTGTGTTTTAAAGGATGAGTCAGGGGATAGAATTACTGTTTTTCTTATTGTCAGCAAATAATATGAATGGACACAAACCACCAATATATTAATTCTACTAGGAAACCATTGAAAACACAATGAGCACTGTTGTCCTTCTCCGATTAAAGTTTTTCTAAAAACTACAGAGCTCAGCAGTTTTAGTAATTTAAGGCTTTGTAAAAAAAATAATAAAAAATAAAGTTTACATTTGTGACTCACTTTGTAAACACAAGCATATATCTTGTCTTATATATCTTGTGATTACTAATTGTAGTGTACAATAATACTGCTAATGTTGGAACAAATACTTTGTTTTACCTGTTGCTGCGTCACAATAAAATGTACTCTGTAGTTCGCCAGTTGAACCCTTTTAATCTGAAACAGAAGGAAATGTTCGGTTTGCATTAGCGAGGTATGGCTGAAGGAGAGATGTCATAAAACAGAGAAATAAACAGTAACAGCAGAGTACTCGCATGCATTGTTTCATGTGAATCCCTTGTGTGTCATGTACTGTTTTGAACCCACACAGAAAAGGCGGACTGCACCATTAACAATGAAAACTACAACATAAGGGGCAATAACAGAATGTAAATACATTGGACTGCTGTTGCTGAAAAAAATGCCGGTATAGGATGTATAGCCTTTAGAAATGGGGGTGGAGCACCCTCGTGGTGCAGCCAGTAAGCCGCTGGCTTGGAACAGTAACATCCCTGGTTTGAATCTTGCATGTCATTTTCCATCATCTTTTTACTATCGACTTGGTAACAGAGTCATAAAATGCCCCCAGAACCTTAAATGAATAGGGTTTTACATAATAAAAGTCTCAAAAATAATTTGATGAATACATACTCATTCAGGGAAAGTTGACTGAGCATGTAAACTAAGGACAATTGTAGCTCTCCTCCTATACACTGATTACGCAGTGTGTATTGGAGACACCTGTGGTTACTGGTGGGTTTGCACTAATAGCTTTGGTGCAAGAAAATTTAGTCTATTTAAAGGGCTTGATTGATCCAGTAAATGAAAACCTGGTGGCTTTTAAGTCATACAGATCATACTGTTAGTGTGTGACGGGGAGAACTGTGATTTTGTGTGGATTTGCACTTCTGTGTTTTGTTCAGATTCCCACCAGTCATGGAATGTTATGTTTTCCATGTAATGCAATACCAGAGAGCTTTAAAAAGTGTGTCTCAAACTGGTAAAGTGAGTGAATGTAGAATACATAAGAGTCTGACTAAATAAAGTTTGTTGTAGAGAACTAGAGCAGAATTTATTTTACAGCTTGTCTTGTTGCATCCTTTGCAGTAACCGGTGTTTTTTTTTTACCTTCGCAGCCATGGCTGGATGCGTTATGTTTTTGGGTTGTCCATCCGTCCTATTCTCGTGAATGCAATATCTCAAGAACACCTTGAGGGTATTTCTTGAAATTTAAAACAAACATGCAGGTTGAACTGATCAGGTCAAAGGTCAAGATCACTGTGACCTCTCAAAGCATGTTCAAGAACTCATGGCAAAATTTTACACAAATATATAAGAAGATAAGATGATGAAGTGATGACATTATATCTAAAAGGTCAGCTTCACTGTGACATCATGATGTTCTAAACATTATAACTCAGGATCAGAAGGGGAGACATTTGGTTAGTATAGATCTTCTGTGCCTGGATAAAGATGTATGTGAAGCATCCGTGTTTTACAATATGTGGCTTCCTCGTCGCAGCATCCATGTCTGAAACATTGTCTATTGTTACAGCTACATAGGAATCTGGACAGACATGTATGTAAACTGTAACTTGATAGGGTGGCGGAGGGATACAACCACGAGGCAGTAATTCTAGTTTTATCCTGACTGCAGTAGAAACCAGACCTTTAGCCCACCACATGTCATGGAGTTGTAACATTGGAGCAACAATGAAAGCGCTGTCCTGGTCTTTATTTATTCCTTTGTGTGTGTGTGTGCGGGTGCATTTCTTAAGCCTGTTGGTATCTGCATTGGGTTTTTGTTAGCATACGGAAGTCGATGCTGTTTTCTCTTCCAAATTCTGAAGCTCTTGAGTCAGAGATATGAGAATAGAAGCAGAGCAGCAGTACAGCAGTTTGTCCTGCTGAGCCAAGGAAACTGGTCAGTGTGTGTGTGTGTGCGTGTGTGTGTGTGTGTGTGTGATTGAAACCATGTTCGTGTTTGTGTGCGTGTGCGTGTGTGGCATATGTGACCAATGTTTCCCGTGAGTGTGTGTGTATTTCTGTGGAACGTCCATATCTCAGTCCATGTCCAGACCCCCCATCTCAGGGGAGGAACAGGGTATACATAGACATCTGAGTAATGCCACTGGCAGGCACTGACACACAAACACACGCCGCAGCACATGGTTATTGTCACTCAGAAACCTGGCGTCTCCCATTGTTTTCCTTCATCATTGTAATTGAGGGCTGGCATTGTCTTTAAAGTGAATAAACTGTTTGATGACGTCTGCGGCTGAGCCAAACCAAAGTTTGGGACCTGCCGTGTGAATATCCTGCAGCATTATTCTGTCCCTGGAAAGCTGATTTTCTGGAGATATAGAACAAGTTTAAACGTTTGATGCTGATTACTTGCAAGTTTGGGAATTTTTGTTTTACATGCACAGACCCTGAGACACTATGAAAAATAGAAAACTAGTTACATTTTAAGCCAAAATTGGGGAAAAATATGATGGTATCTATTTTTTTAACTAAGCTCAGTAATCCTCAACTTTAATCTGATGTGTTCAGTCAGGGATAGTTTGGTTTTACCATTTTAGCAGCATAATCTGTCCTTTCCTTTCCCTCCACTTGTTCTCTTTCTCCATGTTTTTCCTGCTTCTATACATCTTTACTTTTTCATCCCCTCTTCCCTCCTGTTTCTTTCCTCTTTTCCTCTTCCTCCCTCCCACTCTGTCTCCCTTCCCGTACTGTTTTCTTTCCTTTTCTTGCCTTTGTTTTTTCTTTCCTCGTCTCTATAAATCAGTGCTGTTACTATCAGCAGCGCAGCTTTTTGATATAACCACCCACTCTTGACTTGTGCTTAATAAAGATGTTGTTGAAAGCTGTAGCTCTCTCATTCCCTCCACTCTCTCTCTCTCTCTGTCCCCACTCCAGCTGGGAGAAGCGAGTGGACCAGCGGGGCAGGTTCTACTACGTGGACCACAACACCAGAACCACCACATGGCAAAGGCCCACAGCAGAGTCTGTGCGCAACTACCAGCAGTTGCAGAGCCAGCGCAGTCAGCTTCAGGGCGCCATGCACCAGTTCAGTCAGCGCTTCCTCTACCAGGTATTCAAGCCTTTACTGGCCAATGCACACAGTATTCTAGTACACATGAGATAATGGCAGCTTGCTTAGGAAAAGGTAACAAAAGGTTTAGTGCTCTCATTTGAAATGTGTTTGTTCCCCACTAATGGCAATATGAGCCCTCAGCAATTGACCACAACGTGTGCTCATTAAATTCAGTGCAACTTGTGGAGCTCTACTCATGACTTGTCCACATGTACACAGGCATTTTGAAAACAGGGCTTTTCTATCCTTTGTTTTAAAAAAAAAAACAAACCTGTCCACACACACTGGGGTCATAAAAAAAATCTCTGTCCTAAAGAAAACACAAAATCATAGCTAATGCGCTGTCAAGAGCATGTCAAACCAACAGACAGTGCTATAACCCTAACCCTAAAACCACAGAAAGAAGAAGAAGATGCTGGCCAATCAGAAGCCTGAAAAAAGGTATTACCGGAAGCCTGCCTGTAGCACTGACTTCTATAGCTCATTCTGACGCCTCTGTTCGTCTCTGTTTGTGTAGACATGTAAAAAGTCCCGTTAGCAAAGTTAGAGCCCGCACTATTGTCGTCATGTCTGCCGGTTCACAATATATCGCCTCATTTGTGACACCTCACACAGGAAATAACGGTGCACACTCTGTTACCTCAAGCCAAAAACTCTGTTTTCTCCATCATCCCATCAACACTGAAAACAGATTTTGTGAAAATCGTCATCCTGGATGGGGTTTTGCCAATGGTCTGTTTACAGTGATCTAAAACACAGATTCGGTGTTGATGAAAAGCCAAAACACGTTAAAAAAGCTACGTTTTCAAACATAGCCATGTACATGTGGAGTAGACCTGAAAGTAATGACGTGTATTCCAGAAAGATGTGACGTGAATGTCTTTTTGATTTATCAGCCTGTGATGTATTACATGGAGGACAGAAATTCCTGTTAATAGCAGTCTATCAACCCGACTGGCAAAACCACAATCACTTCAGTGTCACAAATGCTCAGAATCGTCTTTGGTCACTCATGAGTTATACTGTGTGTAGACATTACACTGTATATATAGATGTGTTTCTCCCCCAGTGAAGAGTGAGCACTACTGTCATTTAAAGTTAAAGTGAAATCAGCCCAGTTTGAAAGAAAGAACCCACAGCCAGTGTTGTATTTCTAAAAACACAGTCCCATAATCTCAGTGTTGGTGTTGAAGGTCATTTACCTTGTTCTTGTCATCTGTCTTTCATCACTGTTCTTTTTATGCATCCTACCTCAAGAACGCTTTGAGGGAATTTCTTCAAATTTAGCACAAATGTCCACTTTGATTCATAGATAAACTGTAGTTTGGTATCCAAAGGTCAAGGTCATTGTGACTTTATCTTTCTCATTCTCGTGAATGCAGTATGTGAAGGACACTTTGAGGGATTTTTTTCAAGTTTGGCTCATAGGTCTACTTGGGCTCAAGAATGAACAGATTCAATTTTGGTGGTCAAAGGTCAGTGGTCACTGTGGCCTTGCGTCTGTCTCATTCTTATGAACGTAATATCTCAAGAACACCTTTAGGGGATTTCTTAAAATTAGGCACATACACCCACTTCAGTCAAGGATGAACTGAATAAGATTGGTGGTCAAAGGTCAGAGGTGACTGTGATGTTTCATTGTGTGAACACCATATCTCAATTAGGCCTTTAAGGAATTTCCTCAAATTTGGCACAAACATCCACTTGGACTTCAGAATTAACTGAAGTCCAAGTGGTCAAAGGTCAAAGGTCAAGGTCACTGTGGCTTCACAAAACATGTTTAAAGTCAGGAATTTTAGAATTGGACACATAGTTACTTTAAAGCAGCACAAATCCATGAGTTCAGCCACTGTTTTTGGAAGTAAAACCCTGCGGTGTCACGCATTACTGTTGGGTTTAATGTTGGGCTAAAGTTGATCTGCTTGAGCTCACACTGTTGAGAATAAAAACACCATGAAATACTTTTCATGAAAATGTCACATAATAGATCTTTGTTTAGATTTGTCGCACAATGCACCTCATGACTGAACACGATCAGTCCATGTTTTGAGTAACATCAGCACTGTATATGACACAGTGTGGTTTACTTGTTGGCTAACAGGAGACGTCGCCTATAGGGGGGATCAAAGATGTTATTTGAGACTTCTTTATAGTATTTTTCCAGTGGAGTCAGTTCGAGGTTCGGCTGTGTCTCTGACAGTCGCCTTCCTTTCAGTGAAGCAGCCCAAGGTCAGACTGCAGCCAGACAGTAAAGACTTATGGGACTAAAACAACAGAGCTTTCTCAATGGACCATTAGTAAAACCAGCCTTAAAACTCTTATAGGCTTCTATAAAAACACCCCACCCAGCACTCTGTGTGTGTTTGTGTGCTAGTGTTTCAATTTTTTTTGAAAATGTTTCACTCCATCCACTCTTCGAACCCTCCCATCATCTGTCTGTCATTTTATTCATACACCATCACCCAGTCCCTCCCTTTTTTAAACTTGTTTTGTTACTCATTTGTGATTTCACACCCAAAGATTTCTCCCTTTACACTCTTGATCCCATCATCGCAGAGCATCCCTGTCTGCATGTGGCTGCTGTGGTCAGTGTTGAAATGTTTTATTACTCAGTTTAGCCAGAACACTCAGACTCTTTTTTTTGGTCTTCTCTCACAGCTTCACACCACTGAAGCAGGAGTAGTTAAACTTCGAACATTAACCTCCATGAAACATCTGGGTAGTTAACATACAAGCAGCAGAGAAACAAAGCTCCTTTATGAAAAGTTAAGCACAGAATGTGAACAGGTGGTGTAGCTGTTACTTTTTTACTGATTTATTGTCCACTGGCAATGACATCGGCTCTTTGCTGGTTATCATTTTGTATTTCTGTTTACACTAAAGTTAGTATTATTTCTTCTGTTCTAAGGCAGGATATCAAACTTGAACATTTTTGAGGACAAAACTAAATGTGTACATACCAAGTCCTGAAAGTATCAAAAGCTGACATTAATGCGTTTTTGGATTCTTAGTCATGTTTCCTTATTCCTTGACCTGATATTTCTAAATCTTTCTTGTACAGTACTGTTAGTTGTTGCTTGTGTAAGACAAAATTAAACACTGCAGTGTAGCTCTTGTTCCAGATACTGCTTTTTTCCACTGTTCTCTGCCCTTTTTGGGGAGGAGTTTCTGGTTCTAAATTTTGGCAACACTTAGGAAAAGATACTAAATCAAAGCTCTGGGTATGTTCAGGATACTGAGCAGTGTCAGGCTTCGTACAGGTTTTCATGTTACCAAAGGTGACATTCCACACCCTGGGTCCTCCTTGGGACAGAGACATTTAGGCTTAGTTTTGGCTGGAAACTTTGCCTCCTTCCTTCCTCCTCTGCCCTGGTTCCCTCCCTGCTCTCCCTCAGTGTGTGTGAGAAAAGCCAATAGGCAGGTCTGCCCTCCGTGTTGATAGTACACTGCTCTGTCTTGGAATGCCCACACTGCTGATAGCAGCTACTATTTATGGCCCCAGTGTGTGTGAACAAGGAAACACACAAAAGAGCTCATAGTTTAACTGTGAGCACAGCCACATGTTCTACTGCCCGACTAACATTCAGTGTGTGCGGACACACTATAAAACATAATTGACTGAAAAATAGTTAGATAATTTATCATCCTCTCTTACCATCATAAGTAAGATCATGTCAGTTTCATTTTCTTTGGCTGTTCAGGATTCTCTGTTAGTGTGTGTTTGTGTGTGTGATGCTCATGTGTTTATGTAGGTCCCCACTGTTAAATCACGTGCTCCTCCTCTCTGAGTTTGTGTGTGTGTGTGTTTGTTCACAGGGTTGTAATGTTGAGGTCAGGTGCCACATTTCTTTTCTGTAGCACATGACAACCAGAGAGGGTCATGGGGCCGGTTGTCCTCTTAAATCGACCATGGCACTGTGACTGGTGTCTCCATGCATGGATGCAGACTCACGTACACAGACACAGACACACACACACTGTGTAAAGTTGTGTCTGTGCAAACTCATAAAAACGAGCACCAAAGTGTGCAAGCATTCAGAGTTTTTATGCATTAGCTACACAAATACCTGCAGATATACTCTTTTTTTAGCTGGTCAACAATAGTGTGTATGTGTGTGTGTGTGTGTGTGTGTGAGTGTGTGTGTGTTCAGAGTAATTGCAGCTCGTTAGGAACCCCAGAGAGAGCTGCCTCAGAGTCATTAACTGCTGTTTCCGGCTCTCCCCTCTCTCTTCCCCCCCTTCATTTCACCTTTTCCAGTCTTCCTTTCCTTGACCTCTATCCTTTTCTTTAACCCTGCCCACCCCCAACCCCCTCCCCATCATTCTGTCATCTCTCCGAAATCCCCCCAATCTCCATTTCCCTCTAAAAATCCCCCTTTTCTGCATCACGTGGAATGCCTTCATTTTTATCTTGGTTCATTTCGAACACGTCTCCCTCTTTCGCTTTCCTTATCTCTGTTTTTACCACTCTTCTTCCTCTGCCCTCAGAATTCTTCCCCCTCCCACCTTCCCTCGATTGCCTCTCTCCCCCTCCCTCCATCCCACCATCTCCGACTTTCTGTCCATTCTCGCTGGAACAAGGACCCTTAACAGCAGCACCTGAATCAGCCCTGTGTTTTATCACTTGCACCACTGAACAGAAAACTTACACATGGCTGATGTTTACACACAACCCGTCACTGCTCATGTTTACATAAAGCACGTTTGTAAGTGGTTAATACTATGAAAGGACAATGAACAGAAGTCATTTAAACTGCACTGATGCTGGTTTTGTTAACAGTATGTGATGAATTAAAGGTTAATCCTATGAGTGTGATTTACTAGATGTTGGTTTTATCATACATTAAAATTGTTCATCTTGCGTTAAAATTAATCATCTGTAGACAGAGTCTGATGGTCTGTATGGGCAGATTAGTTTCCTCCTCACACATAATTATATTTCTTATATACTTACATTTGTATTCACACATATTACAGCTGCATTCTCCAAACTACACCAATGGGCCAAAGAGAAGTAAGTTCACGTTCACATTAATTTTCATATGAAAAAATTACAGTAAAATGTTTGTGCTCCATGCTCAGTCTCTTCTCACACAAAGGGCCCACATCCCCAGACGACAACAACAAAAGAAGAAAGGAAAGAGTCCCACAAAAAAGAATGGTACCATTAAAAAGAAACTGCATTAAAAAAAAAAACAGCACCATAAAAAAGAAACAGTATCCGCACCTAGCGAGCGGGCCCCTAGAAACACTGCTCAGCCATTTTTCCTGGTGGGCGCTCGCAGTATTGCAGCAAAACAATCCCCTGCAGCCCAAAAAGCATTTTCCCCACATGCCACCATTGAAAAGAAACACCTGTAAAACTGTTGACAGGACACCTCAAACGGCAAACAAGGTCAGTTATGACTCTATTATGTACTTTGAAGGAGGTTTTATGTTAATGACACTTTCCTCGAACTGAGAAAAGCGATTTAAAAATCTGTGATGTCATCACAGTGTAAAGTCAATGAGCCGAGCAGGAACTCACTGGCAGGGCCAGCAGGAGAAACACTACTTCTCATATTCAGTGTGCTGCATGCCGCGAAGTAAACCTGGAAGCTACAAACGTTTTTGGCGTATGCGCTAGGTTTCATCAGTATGAATAAATGCCATCTTGGCATCCAGTATCTAGGTATTATTATAAATCGCTATAGCACAGCGCAATCTTGGAATTGCCCATTTGTATGGCGTAGCCTGTATTTGTTTACATTTTGGCATATATGCCACCTTTACAAGTAAGCCTAATTACCATTGAGCAGTTCCTGTTTGTGTGTACCCATGTGTGTACAGACAACTACCACTGGGTTACTTTAAAAACTTAAAAACATGATGATTGTCATGCAAGGTCTGGAGTTACAAGGAGCGTCATTTTTCCATGATTTTCAAGCAAATTTATGGATGTTTATTTGCAATGGACACTAAATCTAACAAAACAGAATGTGTATCATGTCTGTGTGTTCAGGTTTGACTGACTTATGACTCAGAGAAGGATTATGAATCATGACGCAAATTTGGCAATCAGGTGCTAAGGGTTTTAAAGTATTTATAAGTGAGTACAATGTACAATGTGAGCTAATGTCCTCCATTAGCTGTGTGTCACAGCTGCTGCTGCTCTAGTTGCTGACTGTGTGAATAAGCAGGCCAAACTACAAGAACATCAAAATTTGAAATGTCAGATTTATGGTATAATGTTGACTTGTTTTGTTTAGGCAAAGGTTCACAGTGGATAATGTTTGAATTGTCAGGATGAATGTTAAGATAAATGGTCATTTGCCAAGAAGTTTGTAAAGTTGAGCATTTAAGTAAATTCTTAATGTTGGGAACATCGTGTGTGACAAAAAGATCCAACTCAGAGCCTCACTGAGCTTTCAACTAGTGCTGACACAATCAGTTGCCAAATCAATAAATTGGTTGACAGTAAATTCACTGGCAATTATTGTGTTTATCGATTCATTGTAATTTTTTAATGTAAAATGCCAAATCTTCCCTGGTTCTGGTTACATCATGCCGTGCCAGTCTATGATTTTAGACAGCATGCTGGCATAGCACAGTCAAAAATAGCATGATGGGCGTGATACATAACACAACAGCGTCGGGCCCTAGTGGGACATATAACATGCATTGGCAGCGCTTTCTAAACAATAACAAAGGTCCTGGGCCTCAGTGTTTTCCCAATTTGCAGATGTTTTCGGCCACTGTTCATCATCTTTGAGTTAGCTGCTAACTGCTATTAGCTATTTTTTAATGGGTCACACATATAACACATTGTCAAAATGTCACAACCGTGCCACCCATGATCCTGCCCTGCCAGCTGTTCCTTTTATGCAGACCTTGTTTCTGAGCTGTTACTACCTCTGATGCTGGTTCAAAGGCGAGACAACTCTGTCCCTCCTGTTCCACAATTGCGCCCTTTATACAGAACAATGAGGCAGCATAACAGTGTGAAATTCTGCCTTGAAGAGGCAGTGTAAAAGTTCTACATGCCACATAACCGTAATGTCATGATTTTGATTCCAGCCTTTTTGCATGTCATATTCTTTTCTCTCTCCCTGTTTGCAGTCTGCCTCTTTACTTTCACCTTTTAAATAAGGATCAAAATACCAAAAATATCTTTGAAGAATTTTTTTTGGAAAAGCAATCACTCAAGAAAATAATTGGCAGATGAACCAGTAATGAAAATAATTGTTAGTTGCAGCCCAACCACATCTCAGGGGGTCATGGGAAGACCTAAGACCTTGGATTTCAGTTAAACGCTCCAGGAAAAATAACTTTGAGTTGAGATATTTTTTGCACATTTGTAAAATTGTCTTCAAATATCTCTGTGTTAAACCTTGATGTCAAATCAGCTGAGAGAGCAAATTAATAAAGATGCAAATATTTACTAGCAAAAATGTTTTCTTTCAGATACATATTTTGTGAACATATATAAGACATAAGATGATAGACATTGTAATAAGCTTCAAAATTATTTAAACAAAAACTGCTCAGCTAAATCAGTCTGAAACACACAGATGAGCTGCCATGTTTGTTTGAATGGCCAATGAACCCACTGACCTCAAGTTTACTGGATTCCTGTTTTTCGTTTTTTCTCAGCGTGTGCACAGATTTGCCTCTGCAGATGTGCAAAACAAGTGGCAAGGCGTAACTCTAACAGCAATGTGGCTAAAGTTTTTGCAGTTGTATAAATTAATAGTTTTAGGTTTATGAGAAGGTTTGCATATCCTCTGAAGCCACATTGGTGGTAGAAGTGTTCTAACATGTTAAAAGCGACTGGCTGAAATCATCATTTTCACCTGTGGTGCCTGGCCTTGAAATCGTCTTCATTCAGATCCATAACACCCAGCCATTATTTCACACGTTTCTGCCAACATGCTGCTTTTCCCTCTCTTCTTCTCCCTCCCTTGTTTTCTCAGTCTCTCTTTCTTTTCCTCCCTCCAGCCTCGCTCTGTCTGGAAGCTGCTGAGGAGCTGAATGGTCAGAGCCAGGATGAAGTCATCATGTCTTTATATCATTATATTCTCCTTTTACCTTTTTTATTCACATAAAACCCATAAGGGTGGGGCGCCGGGGCATAGATTGGCCGTTGATGGGAGCGACACACACATACACACACACACACACACCCTTTAACCCTGTTATGTGCCCACTCTCGTTCCTTCTGCAGGCCCCGTCCTTTCCATCCTGACTCCCTCAGAGTTTCCATGACAGAGCTACTTTAAATGGGCACAGTCACATTTCTTTTTGGGAAATGCTGCGTAAAGTGACGTTGACATTTGGTGGATAATACTCTAATTTATGGCTTCTCAGGAAATAATCATCACTTTTGTGGCGTAACATGTCTCAGAGAAAAAAAAACCCTTTGAAGGTCCACCAGCTTTCATTTGGAAAATAGTGGCTTTGGGTTTTTTCACTTCAGTGTAGCTAATAAAGGACAACAAGCGCTACCTGTGCTGCCAAAACCTGCCATTAAAAAGAAGGCGAAGGCACCAAAAACAGTTTTTTTATGCATTTTTAAATGATTTTCTAAATGAATGATTGAGGGGTTTTTTTGTCCATATTGAGGGTTGTTTGGCTTCTACAATCTCCTAGTACAACTCACAGTGTACCCGCCTTATTTATTTGCAGCACCACTGACACATTAGTCAGTGTAGCATGCTGTCATTTGAGGAGCTCTGCTTGGTGGTGCAGTTAATGATTCTGCAGTAGTTTGCAACACACCTACATCAACCTGTTTGATAAACACGAAAACCCATCAGTGGCCACTAATTCCTAACAAGCGTCTTTTCAGCTACTTTTCCACTCCAGCTAATATATTCATGGTAACTTGTGTGTGTGTGTATTCCAACATAAGAACGTACACATTGACTGACTGTTTGCCACGGACAAACTTTCCACACCGTGGCACACACACACACACACACACTTTTTTTTTCTGTGTGTGTGTATATGAGTGCAGGCTGAGTAAACCCCACAGTGGTTTCCAGACCCAGGGTGAATAAAGGTGCCTTTTGTCAGGCCTGGGGTGGGTTGGGGCGGCCGGTGAGGAGGCGGGAGGGGGGTGTCCAGTCTGGAACAAGCATGAATGTTCCCTCAGTTCCCTCAGACATCGCACTTCCCTGCCTACTTTCACAGCAGCGCTAGAAGAGAGCAAGAGAAAAGAGGTGGGGTATGGAGGGGTGCCATGGTGGAGGAGGAGGTGGGGTGTATTTGAGGAGGTGAGCGGGAAGCCGGGGGGTGGGGCTTGCATCCAGCCAGTGAGCTCATTGGAACAGCGTTGTTGTTTTATCCTCCTACCGAGCGTGTAGTTTTTGGAAGGCATACGAGCCACCGGCCGGCCAGCTCCCTCAGTTGCCCCTTACCGCTGCAGCAGAGAGGAGCCACCCCCACCCCTTAACACACACACACACACACACACACACATACACACATACACACACAGAGCCAGCCTGACTTACCCACAGGTATCACCCCTGTTTCGTGAGTTAGCGAGGTCAAGCGAAGACTTGATTGTCTAAGTTCGGGGCAGCTTTACTAAGTAAGTTTTTCTGGATTTTTTTTTTAAATTTTCTTATTTTTTTTCTTTCTCATCCAAACTCTTGTTGGTTTTCCCTTCTTTCTGTATTTTTGGGTTGTTTTTTTTCCAACCTTTTCCTCCTTCTCATCCTCACGTGGTGGTGAGAAACCAAATGGACGGACAGAAGAATTTCACACCGTGATGTACAATGGGGACAACAAATGCTGAAAGCAGGAAAAAGGCCTGCAGAGAGATGGAAGAAGAGAGGAGAGAGACAGAAAGGTGTCCTAATCGGATTTGTTTTGTCTCTCTCTGTTTCTCCCTCAGCCGTCCGGTGCTCCGGTGGAAAATGATCCTCTCGGCCCTCTGCCTCCTGGATGGGGTAAGTTTGCCTAACACACTCCTCGTGAATACACTTCAGGCAAAGTTACTCACAGTGGGGGGTGTAAAGTGGTCTCGAATTTTGGCTTCTATCAGATTTTGGTCAGTTTGAAAGTCCTCTGTACCTGCTGAAGGCGTCTGGTGTTGAAGCAAATCTGATCAGTCAGGACTTGATTCTTCAGTCTGAGCTGTTCACAACGTGAAATCACGTGCAATCATTGTGTAGGTACTTTCGATGACTCTTGCAAGTGGTCAACAGCGAAGCAGTGCAATTTGTCAAGATATAAACGGCAGCCTCTTGATTTGGTCACTTAAGGTTTTTCAAAATGTGTTTCTTATTTCTCCAGACAGCTGCGAGGGAGTGAGGTTTGGGTGAAGTGTTGCAAAATTTTTGCAGCATTGCAGCATTTTCTCTTCTTCACAGAACTCTCGGCGTATTTTTTTTTTTTATCATTTTAAGCCTCTGTGCAACATCAGAAACAATGCAGTGGCCTTAATCATTTGCTTGAGCTTCTTCCTCGTAGCCCCCCAGTGAGGACAGTTGTTAATTGATTGATTTACGTCCCTGCTCCTGATTCTGATTTTCATTCCAGCGTTGAAAATCTGGATAAAATGTCTCTTGGTTTCTTTTTCATCCCCTGCTCATGTTATACCAATTCATCACTGTACGCACTCCCTTTACTCTTAAGTCCGCAAATTACAGAGGCCGCGTTATTGATGGGACTCTTCATCATCCAACATTTTCCCAAATGAGTAATGTAATCGGATCCACGCAGAATCATGTCACACACATTCATTCATAAAGGAACGCCGCTGGCAGCTCCGCACCAACATTTTCATAGACTTCATCACACAGCCATGTTCGCTCCAAAAACCCTCACTCCCTGCCCATGATGCCTTTTCAACATGTTGCGGTACCTCAAGACCAAAACCTCAATTATATCACTGGCTCGGATTCGCTTCTCTGGCGCGCTCTTTTTCATCTGTGGTCTCTCCCCTCGCCTTTTTTTTTTTTTTTTTTTTTTTCAAGGCTCAGATTCAAAAAGAGAAAGATGGGAGAGAAGAGGGAAAGATGGAGGAAAAGCACGAGAGACACTGGAATGAAAGAAACTAAAAAAACGGGAGGGGGTGGGGGTGGGGGGGTTCAAACTGGATAGTAAAGAGGGGGTGGAGTGAGTCAAGGAGAAAGCTAGTAACAGTTGCAATGTGAGCACTACTGTTTCTGGGCCCTCCACACACTCCTGTTAATGAGAAAAAGATGTCAGAGCGATGGAGGGAGGAGGATGGGGCACCAGCTACTTTCTCATGAGACCAGTGGCTTACCGTACACACACAGACACACACTTTACACACTTCCATAAAATGTTATTCTATGTTGGAGGTGCTTCCTATGTAGTCCCTCAGGTATTTTGTACTTTTTTTTAAAAATGAAACCTTGGCATCGTGATCAATATTTGCCCCCAACAGCATGGTCACTTTGACTTTCAGACACCCCCACCACGACCCTGATGCCACATACACTCACACACACACTTAGGTTTACCCCAGTGAGGTATTCGAATCAAGCCTCAGTGAAATATCACACGGTCTTGCTGGTTTTCTACACGGTGGTGAGATTTTTTTTTTCCTGTCCAAGCTGAAAGAGGGAGTGAGCCCAGTTGTTGCTGTCAGAGGCACTCCGGTGATCCCTCTGATCTCGGTCGATTTATTGTGGAATTTATACGGTTTTAAAACCCTTCAAGTTCAAACACCACAAATCCTAGAAAAGTGAATTTTTTTTCAGCATGCTGTTGTTGTGTTTGTATCCACAGAGAAGCGTCAGGACAATGGCAGAATTTACTTTGTCAACCACAACACACGGACAACACAATGGGACGATCCTCGGACCCAAGGGTGAGACTATGAACTGGAGCAAGTACTAATACCTGTGTGTGTTAGTGTGTGTGCATGTGTTTGCCTGCTCGTTAGATGGAATGTCGCTTTGGGTGTTTGCTCGTACTGAAGAAGATGTAATAATCACACACAGTTTAGTGTGACGACAGAGGGAGTGATCTACATTATGATGTGTACATGTTTCCCAGTGATCAGGGTGACTTCTGGAATATTCTGGAATTTAAAGACTTTAAAGAAATTTGCCAAAATTGGCAGGAACATGGCAAAGTTTATTTACAAATTGACAGTTTGGAGCTGAAAAACAGCATCAGTAAAAGAAATTAGGAAACTGTGGAAACCTTTTGGGCTCCAGGCTGATATCCTTCGATCTCTCTGCTGTTAATTTGATCATTTTTCTGGCATCACGCTCTATTTCTTTGACATTTAAACACTTCCTGAACTGAATTGTTTTCCTCTCACCTCACTCATTCTAACTGAACTTCTAACTGTCTTGGTTGGATGAAGTAAATTTCACACATTACAGATTTCAGTCCTTTTCTATGGTCAGGCTCCTAAAGGTTCAGAGCATCTTCCTCTGTATATGACATCATAAGGGCGAGCTGGAGATGTGGTTACTAGTCTCGGTTTGTGCCTCTCATCTGTAAATGTTACGTTCAAGTCACAGGGCTAAGTATAGCAGCCTTTGATTAACCCAGAAGCTTGTCATACAACACTTACTGCTGTTCTGAAGGTATTTCCACAACCCCCCAAAACTCTTCGAACCATCTGAACAGGGGAAAAAAAAAAGATTTTGAAGTAGTTTCCAAAAAAGATGGCATTCCACTGATGTTCATGTTCATTAAAAAACACCTGTGTTTTCTTGTGACATATAAAATAATTAAGGACATGTGTATTACTGTCTGCCTTGATAGAAAACACAACTTGGGTCACAACTTGTGAAGCGGGTTAAAAATCTTTTAAGATGATGTAGAAGAGTTTTTGAGGACTTTGGAAATACCTTCAGAACAGCACTACGTGTTTCAGAAATCGCTTGGTATTTCTTGTTCCTCAAACTGATGGTTAGCTCTGTGATTCAGATGTATTACATGAGAAGCACAAACTGCGGTGAGAGTGGAGCGAGGAATTCTTGGCCACACTAAAAATATTGCTCCGAGTCACTAGTCTTTATAATAAGATAACTTTTTTTTACGGGCCTCTGCTGCTCTGGGCCCCACTGATACAGGCTCCCTAGACTTTATTCTGGTTGGAAGCAGTCTAAATGCCTCTGGGATCCTCAGAGGAGATAAACTCCACCTGAGCACGGCTGTGAATTTTTGTACCAGCGCAGGGTTTTTGTTTCAGCGTCCAGGGCTTTAGATCCACAGGTTGGCGGGGAGGTGTGTTAGTTTCATCCCCAGGACGGGGCCCCTCCGGCTGGGACCGTGCTCACTGCCCCTCTCCCTGTTGCAGGATGATCAAGGAGCACCCCCTGCCCCCGGGCTGGGAGATGAAGTACACCGCCGAGGGAGTCCGATATTTTGTGGACCACAACTCGCGCACCACCACCTTTAAAGACCCCCGACCCGGGTTTGAGTCAGGGTAAATATTCTTTTAGCCCTTCCTCCCAAATCTGCTTTAAAAAAAAAAAAAAAAAATTTAAGTATGTCACAGGCTGAGGCAAAGGCATTCTGAGGAAATGATCTCTGTCATTAAGTTAATGGAAAAAACACTGATAAAGTGAACTAAATCAGCTTCTTTTTAAATTTGATTCATGATTGCACAATGATTTTGCCTTGGTCTGACATAACTGCATTGCAAATATCAATTTAAACAATCCCCTCGTTTTGTGAAAACCTTAAAAGATCATGAAAAAGCTCAAAGCTGTATCTAAACTACATCATCTTTTTATTTTTTGTCTGCATCTGTATTGAGCCCATGTTTTATCCATCGCTTTTCATTTCTATTTTTATATACTTCTTTGGGCCAGATTGAATTAACTTAATCCTCACAGATATTTTACCAAGAAGTGATATTTTATCACAGCAACATGTTCATGCTAGCACACACACACACACACACACACACACACACACACACACACACACACACA
>JAPZEB010000023.1:6902582-6917307 GCA_029783705.1 Chaetodon striatus | reverse complement strand
TATAGTGGAGCGAAGGCAGACATCTCTACGGCTGATATCTCCAACACTCTGTGACTCACACCAAAACTATCCAGATTGTTAAACAGCTCTGCAGGTCAGAGGAGAAATATTTATTTTTGATTTTGGGGGTGAACTGTTCCTTTACGGAAAGTGACGTAAACAAACCTCTTACAGCCCTGACGTGTAGCTGCACACTGTGAGGTCTTATTACTGTTCAGACGTTATTACTGTAATAATAATTATTATTATAATAAAAATTAGAAGCAAGGAAACACGTCAGTGACGCAGTGAATTATTGTTGTGCTCATTCATACATGGATGGATTACTGACTGGGTCTACCAGACACAGGCCCTGGGGCCCAAAGTCTCAGGCCCCCCCCTTGGCCGAAAACAACTAAATACACACACAGACCGACAACAAAGAGACATAAACAACTGCAAAATAAACAAAATGACTTCATTATCTAAACAAATACCTTAAAAGAGACACAAAACAACAACAACAAAGAGACACAAAATAACTATAAAAAAAGAGGCAAAACAATCAAGTAGACAAAATATTTAGAAATAAATAATTAAAGAAAACATAAAATTACCTTAAAACAAACAAACAAAGACAAAATGATGACAAGAATAGGCAAAACAACCAGAGACAGAACACTTTCCAAAAAAAATTACCTGAAAGACACAAAACAACTACGAAGAGACAAAAAATAACTGTGAAAAGGGGAAAACAACAAAAAATAAAAACACCTCACAAAATGACTTTAAAGAGACATAAAAAGGCGACAAAGAGAAAGAACAAAATAAGAGACAACATAACTACAATGAGGAGCAAAACAACCAAACAGAGACACAAAATAATCACAGACATGTTCAAAGATACAAAATGACATTAAAAAAAAGACAAAATTACCTTAAAGAGACACAAAATGACGACAGAGACATTAAAGAACCAAAAAAAAAGACACAAAGCAACTGAGAAACAACAATAAACAAAAAAAGACACAAAATAACCTAAAAGAGACAAAATAACTACAAGAAGAAGCAAAACAACAAAAAAGGTGGAAACAGACACAAAACAACAGAGATGTTCAAAGAAGATACAAAATCATATTAAAGAGACACAAAATTATTGAAGAGACATAAAACAACCAAAAGAGACAAAATTATTAAAAAAACAAACAAAGTACACAAAATAAGGAGGAACAAAACAACTGCCAAGAGACACAAAATAAACAAACAGAAGCACAACAACCACAAAGTGTGTGTGTGTGTGTGTGTGTATGCGCGTGCATCTGCAAGCTGCTTTTCATGCTGATATTTGAGCGTATTTTTAGGCCGCTGGTTATGGAGGGCTTTTGAAAGAGTCTTTACTGTTTTTACACTGGATCCTGCAGAAGTGTGTGTGTGTCCGTGGCCAGCGCTATGCCGCTGCGGTCTCCATTTCCTAACCCAAACCGAGATGTGCCTGGCAGCTTGGCGAGCACAAACCCGACGCATTAGAGGCCTCCTTCTTCTTCTTCTCTTCCCCCATTTCACTCTCTCTCCTCCCTTCCTTCCATTATCTTTCTAACTCTCTCTTTCTTTCTGTCTGTGTCTCGGCCTCTCCGGTGCTGACAAGGCACATATCCAGCGTGTGTGTGCAGTGGGTTGGTGGAGCTTATACTAACACAGCTGCAGGACCAGACTCACCTCTGCCTTTGAGACCCAGACGCTCCGAGCCGTTATTTAGAACAGAATGGCTGCTGGTGTGAATTTAATATTTACTTTGAGTCTCTGGCCTACAACCTAGAACATGAGGGCTTCTTAAAGGAGACCGTCATGTTTCTGTTGATCAACTGACCAGTAAAGAGCCAAAAACTTTGGACACCAAGGCCGTCTATTTGTTGTTTCGGATAATTTAAGCTGGAATTATTAAAACAGGATTCTCTGTGGATTACACTGAAATGGTTTGAAATGGATTAAGTTCCTCTCTTCTCTCCCTCTTTGTGTGTGTGTGTGTATGTGCGCAGGTCACGGCAGGGCGGTTCACCTGGTGCTTACGACCGCAGCTTCAGGTGGAAGTACCACCAGTTCCGTTTCCTGTGCCATGTAAGTGTTAACTGGAGGCTGAGGCCTCGACAGAACTCTCCCTGTCCACACATCTCACCTTGATGTGTGTGTTGGTGTGTGTTACTGTTTCAGCTTAAGGCTGCATGTGCAGTAGGTTAATATTTTTATTGCGAGATTTGTGCTAATCAGCAGCTGTCAGTGTCTTTGAAGGCTTTTCAGAAGGTCTTACTGACTCAAACCTGTTTTTAACAATTTATTTTTCATTGTTTTTTTAACTCCACAGTAATAGTAACGTCTTGATTTATGTATTTTTCATTTTGTCTCTCTGTCTAGTCCAATGCCTTGCCCAGCCACGTAAAGATCTCGGTGTCCAGACAGACGCTGTTTGAGGATTCGTTTCAGCAGGTCAGAGACCAACCAAACACACATCTGTTCTACAGTTGTAGATAATGACATCATTTTTGGTTTAGTTCGCCAAAAAACGTAACATTTTACCAGATGACCAAAAGATGTTACCAGAGACAAAGAGTACTGGCAGTCACAGGTCAAAACAAATAAAGTTTAAGCCTGAAAAAAAAAACAAAGTTTATTTAGTTGATGGTAAATGTTGTGAATATTGATGATCACAACGTGAGATTAAAAAATATGGCCATACAGTAGTCATACAGTGCCGTATAACATATATATCTTACAGTCTTGGCAAAAGTAGTGCTGGTTAGACAAAATCATACTTGACTAATATGCGATTTTATTTACCTGAATGCAATTTTAAATGCTCTCACTGCCTGTTTTGACTGAAGTATGTGTAAAGCAGGCTCAGATGGGTCAATACATACTTTAGAAAAATAAATATGCATACATCTCATAAGTATCTGACACATTTAGGTTTAAGGGGCCCGTTAATAAACAAGCATTAATAGTATTTATCAGATGAAATTAATAAACAAGGCAAATCCAGTAGCAGCAGCTGTGCACAGGTCCGGTGTACGCAGGGGTGTTTCTAGGATTTGAGGACTTTTGATGTCTGACCAATGGGCTCAGGGATCCTCCACTGTCATTTTTTTTTTTTAAATAAACAACCAAAAAAAATTGTTTTATGCACTCTGGCACCTTATTTGCTTTCAAGTACAACAGAAAAAAAACTCCAGTCCAATCAAGTTATTTTCAAGATGAATAACAAAAAGGTCAGATGGCCAACCTGGCACCCTATCACGGGCCAGATTTGGCGCACGGGTTGTGAGTGCAATATCACTGACACAGAGGATGAATAATTTCAGACAATAAAAACACGACTTAATCATAATTCACTTTTGCAGTTGGGAAATTAAAGGTGAAAATAAATGTTTAATTCACTTTGTACTTGACTCTGGTTGTCTTTAAATCTCAAATGTTGCCTGTTAAAAAGTATTTGCGTATGTTTATTAATAGTATGTTAATATGTTTTGTGATCAGATCATGAATGTGAAGCCATACGACCTCCGCCGCAGACTCTACATCATTATGAGAGGAGAGGAGGGGCTGGACTACGGTGGCATTGCCAGGTGAGAGTAACAATAAAACAAACACACCCTTCTTCTTCTACTCACGTTCTGTCATTTTGTGTGTGGTACTACAGGGTTTTTTGTTATTCATCCCTCAGATTTTTTTTTTTCAATCATTTGTTTTTAAATGTTGTTGACGGTGTGTTATTCCCTTTCCTGCCGCTCCTAAATCTTTGCACCAGCTTCCTCCTCCACTGGAATCATCTTTTATGTCAGTGTTAACAGCAGCTTCAGGCAGGATTGAAACTATTTTAAAAGGCTGTAAGGAGGCAGAGGGCATCACGAGGCTTTTGACTCAAGGTGTTAAGGTTGCTGACTTTCCCCTCTCTCTAAATACTTATTTTTATGTAACTTATTTTCTTCTCTGAGGGTAGATTGGTGTGTCAGAGAGCTACGCGTGTGACGATAAAGCGCTCACAGGTTGCCAGCAATCGCACAACACCTCCTACCCTCTTGCAACATTTCTGTCCTCCTTCCCTTACCCCACCGCTCCATCCACCCATCACATGTATCCATCCTGCCCCCTGCGTCCACTGTGTTCCGGGTCTTCCTCTCTGTATATGTTGTTATTTTTCTGTTGGCGGTGTTCTCATTTTTTTCTGTTTGGTTTTGCATTGTGTCTCTGTCTCCGGTGTCACGTCAGTGGTTTTACCCTATGGTAGGTGACATCATGCTGTTCTACCACAGGGTAGAACCACGGACGGGATGTTGTGAGGTGTCTGCGTCCGTCCGTTCGTCAGTCCATATCCTCCCCCCTCCCATAAACCCCAAGGGGGAGGGCAGGGGCCTTGGGAGCGCTAGGTGCTGGTGCTACAGCTGGTGGTGGTGCTGCTATTGGGCCCTCATTCTCTCTAACATGCATCCTTCCACAGTCTGTTTGTGTCTATTTTATCCTGCCCTGTTGTATTTAGCCTTCATGTTACATGTTTTGTCTCCATGTAATTTATGTGTCAAATTTAGATTGTAGGAGGTGTGAAAAGTTGGTGATGAAATATATAAATATATTTGACACCTGGTTTCTACACAACACGACAAACTAGATGAAGAGAGGACGGTCTCATTTAAGTTAAAACTCCACATTCTGCTTATTTGCTTCTTTTTCAAAGAATTAGATATGAAGATCATTACCTTCCTCATGTCTGTCTCTGTCCAAAGGTAGCAAAATCTGCCCACCAGGACCTCTATAGCTCACTAATTAACACATAATATCTCGTTTGTTTTATCTGAACAAAAACTGAAGTGTAAAAACAACAATGTATGATCTTACACAGAGTTAGGCACGGTATCAATCTAAAATACTAATTTAATTAGAAGTAGTAGACTTCCACTTTTTACCCAAGTGTAATTTAGGATGTATTAATTCAGAATTTAATTTAATTCAGAATGTGGAAACCTTCATAAAACATGTTTGAAATAACATCAATACTGGTCTTATGAAGTCTGACAGTATGAAATGAAATTAAACCAATTAAATGTAATTTGAGCGTAGTGTTGATTCCCTCTGGTTTACTGGGACCACCTCATCACATTAAGGCTGTTAGTTATTTCAGAATACATAACAAGATACCCAACAGAGAAGAAGAAATTTGCGGAACATCAAATACTAAAATAAGTGATGGCAACCAAGCGACAACCTCCAGGGGTGTAAGTGAAGCTAACACCGAATCACCAAAAACTGCACTCCCTCTAATGATCACTTGAAGTTGTCAATCCCCATAGACCCCCATGTTAAAATACCCAACTCTGAAACAGAAATAAACATGTTAGCAGCCTGGCACAAAAAATGGTTGTGCTCTCTGTAGCTAATTTTCTGCAGGGGGTGAATTTTTACACAACTCACCTGTTTACATTTTATGAAGGCTTAAAGTTACTGATAAATAAGGGCAGGGTCATGTTGAGTGACAGGCTGTGAGTCAGATCCATCCCCTCGCTGCTCCACAGCTTCACCCTCTCGTCCAAATATGGTCACTTTCAGGCTCCAAAAATCCAAGATGGTGACGACCAAAAAATCAAACTTGAGGCTTCAAAACAGGAGTCCACAAACCATCATGGTGACACCACAATGGCTACATCCATTATTTTATCCAGTCTATGGTTGCAACACTGGAAAAAAAAAAATCTTACGTGGGGTTCAAACAATGAGAGGAATTCAGAAAATAAACCCTAAGCTCCAAGCTCGCCTCAGACTTGCAGACTCAGTACAGTACTGTGATGTAATGAAACAGAAACGCAGCATCTCCTCCCTTAATCTTGTAGTCGTTCTTTGTAAATCGAGTTTTTACCCTCAGTCCACTCATCCTAAAATCATATGTCAAATCAACCTGGGACTAATTAAAGGATAACTGGATAATTCTTCAGCTCAGACCTCGGTGCTGAGGTGAGTCCTGACACCACAGTGATGATACAAACCTGGTAAAATGCCTGGAAATATCCAGGAGAATGAGGCCTGTTAGTGAGTCGACATCAGGTCTCAGCTGCACTTAGGCTATAATTCAAACATACAATGTGTCATTTCTGTGTGAAGAGGTTAAGTTACTGTGTTGTTGTGTTGTGTATTTTAATTATTTTCTATAAACTGTGCTTGTTGATAATGCTCTGTCTTTGGATTAAATGTTTTAACTGTGTTAACTGTTTTTGTCTTTTCTCCATCATGTATTTGTCACCTTCTTTTATCTGTTCTTGTTCCTGAGCACAAAGTGTGTTTTATTAGTTTTTTTTTTTTTGCTCCCACCAACCACTTTGTCTCCGCTCACAGTGATGACACTAACTCCACCACGTCCTTCTCCGAATCAGTTTTTCAATGAAAATTGATAGTTCTCATATGTGAAATTACAGAATCGGCCAACATCACGCCCCTATATTTTTAAAAGGAAAATGATGAAGTGTGTGTATTAATTCCTGATGTGATAGTTGTTCATCCTGCTGTCTTCTTTCAGGCCTTAAGAAAGTATCGAATCTTCCTCTCCTGCATTAATGTCTCCTGTCCTCTCACTCTGCAGGGAGTGGTTCTTCCTGCTGTCCCACGAGGTGCTGAACCCCATGTACTGTTTGTTTGAATACGCCGGCAAGAACAACTATTGTCTGCAGATCAACCCGGCCTCCTCCATCAACCCCGACCACCTCACATACTTCCGCTTCATTGGACGCTTCATCGCCATGGTGAGCTTCACTTTAGAATAGTTTTATTAAAATCATACTCAGGATTTGGCATATTTTCTGAGATGTTCACGGTCTTTAAAACTGAACTACAACAGGCAACATCTGTGTTTTGCTGTTTTTACTTTTACACTGTTGTACTTGCTTGACAGTGTAGTTATTTTTGTGTGTTTCTGTAACAGAAAATGCTGCTTCAAACAAATTTCTGCTGACATGTATTGTAAAAAGCTAGCTTTCAACAACTAATTTTCACTGGTGGTTATTGTGCCTGAGCCGCCTGCACAACTCAAAATCCATGTCTTTATTTCAACATTTAGTCAAGAGGACTCCTCCAAAAACATCAATTTGGGAAGCGTTACTGCCTGCAGAGGTGCCAACTGCATCACTATTTATCGGTGCAGCTGATTACTGTGCACCTCTCAGCCACTCTCCACTACGATCCGTGTTAAAAAGATGATAGCAGTTTAAATAAAGCAGAACAGTGTGAACACAATAAAACAAAATATTGTGGTGTAGTGGAGGAGGATTTAACATATGAGAAAGCTGTCTGACTCACAGAGCTGTTGTGTGTCTGTCAAAGGCCTTTGTTAAAAAGGACGTATTATGAACCGTTTTAGTCATTTTAATCTGAATGCTTATTCAGTGCAGTGTGACATTTTGACAGGATTTGTTGGATCTCAAAAGTACAATCTGTCTGACCTTTTATTTTGATGTCATTGACATGCAAAACAAATTTTGAAGCATTATGTGATGAAAGCTGTAGTCAAAGTCATGTGGAGCCCATTAAAAAAGCCTATTCTAATCATGTTTAACTGATTATGCTCAGTCATAGTAAATATGATCAACGAATTGTTGAGAACTGCTCTCCCCATTTAAGTCACACTATATCATTTTCTTTCATGTATTATCATAGACTGTATAAAATAATGGATGCTACCACTGTGATGTCACCCATTGTTTTGTGGACTCCCATTTTGAAACCTCAAGTTTGGCACTTTGGCCAGCACCATCTTGGTTTTTTGGAGCCACAAGTGGCCATATTTGGATGACAGGGTAAAGCTAACCCCAACATAAGCTGCTAGCTTTGTTAGCATTGTGCATTCACAGCTTTGGTTAACTTTGAGAATACTAATGTTAATGCTGATTTTTGCTCGCAAAAATAGGCTTCAAAGCATTATAACAAAAATGTACTCACCAGAAAAACTGCTGTCTCCTTGGAAGGTCAAATGCTAAACAAGACTTTTTGTAGGTGACCAGATTGTTAACAATTAACTTTCATGAACTGAAAACATATTGAAATGGGGACAGCTATGGCTACACCTATACTCTTTGAGTTTGGGGTTACACCATGGTTACCTTACATAACCAACATAGCAACTTTCAAATGTCACTCAAAGTGGCCATGCCCTTAGTTATGTCATGGACAGGAAAAGTAGCTTTAGAGACCAAAATCGTTTTTTGTGCCAGGCTGTAAACATGTTTTTTTTCTGCTGTAAAGATTGGCATTTTGGAGGTTTGTGGGGATTGACAAAGATTTGTCAGCATCAAACCACCTGCACTGGAAGTGCTTTATGTCCATTGTTGTTCTGTACCATCACAGATTCAACTGTCCAAAACTAAAAAATATATTTACTTTGCATCATTAAAACAGAACAAGTGAATAGCTGACTTAAAAATGATTAAATCAGTTGATTGGATATCAAAATATTTGGTAGTTTATTTCCAGTTGATAAATTGATCAATTTATCATTTCAGCTCAACAGAGAATAACACGTATTTGTAGATTTTGTTTTACGTAGAAGCATTTATTAAAGGGAAACTCAACCGAATTTACACATCAAAGTGTGTTTACAGGTGTTAAAGAGTACTACTATATATGTTTAAAATGTTGTTTAAAGCCTTTAGTGTCTCCCTGGGGAGCTGCATGAAATCAGATAAATGTCTTCAAGTGATGTCGCTTGAGTCAGCATCTACTGAGTCTGACATGTAAAAAAATCTGGAGCAAGGTAGAAGTGAGCTTATCAGACCTCTGTAGCTCCTCATCTTTGCTGCGGGCAAACACTCCTGTGCCTCTGATAGCTTTACACACCAGACTCTTTGACTGATTCGTCAGCATTTGAGTAGTATCGTGGGTTGTGCATTGTGGGTTTTTTTGACGAGAAAGAATAACGCGTGGAATAAAAAAGTTGTTGTCTGTGGTTTTTCTACATCAATTTTGATCCTTTTTCTTGCTGTCCATTGTGAGTCGGACAATGTGATAGCAGTGCAATGTTAAATCTGTGCTATTTAAAAAAGACAAAACCACAAAACCAGTAATTTCAGGTTTGAGGTTGAATTCTGCACAGAAACTCTGACGTTGTGCCGGAGGCATCTTCACACTTTAGACTGGCTGAACTCCATTCAGTGGAAACAGAAATGTGATTAGAGATACATATTATTATTAGTTTTATGTGCATGTGAACATAGTTGTACGACAGCTGTGTCCAGAGATTTTTTTTTTCCTTTAAACAATCAGCACAAACAGAAACATTTTGCCCAAGAGTGCTTTTTTTGTACAGTTTGCCTTTATTTTACAGTGACAGTAGAGATACAGAAAGGGATATGACATGAAACAAAGCTCCCTGGCTGAAATTATTCCCTGTATGATTTCATGTGACAATTAAAACTAATTGATTTTTGGTTTTAAGGATCTGTACAGTTGAATAGTTTTTACCTTCAGTATCTTCAGTGTATATACATGATGTACAGTATGTACTATAATGTCTCTCTCTCTCTCTGGGATCAACTCCAAAAAGCTGTAGGTCCCAAAACCGACACCCCCACCCCTCCTTCCGTCTGCCACCCCACCCCTCACCCACACCATGACCTCACTGCCGCACCCAGCCCACACCCGCCAGCAGCTGCCTATATTTAGTCCTAAAATGTGCTTTTCTAACTTCCCTTATAAAGATGCTTGTCTCTACCCAGTCTCAACTAACAGTCCCTGGTACTGCCTCATTTTCATTCGCTCTTCTCTACCTTTTTTACTTTCCATCTTCAGTCCTCTCTTTCCACTGACACACTCTCCTCTGTCTATAAATCTTCCTGTCTGTCTTTGTGTGTGTCGCTGGCTGTGAGACAGACACATGGTCAGTCAGGATACAGTAGGACAGAGCAGACTGACTGAGTCAGTCAGTGGGCGTCTGTGTTGGTCTTGGCTCATCATAGCTCTGAGCCCTCTGTGGGTTTTTTAACATTAAACAGCTCCATCTGGCTGAGGCTGCTCACTTTCTGTGAATACACACAACAAAAGCAAAGATTATGACTCGGTTTGAAGCAGTTTGAATATATTTCTGCTGAGTGCACACAAGGACTTCAGTAAGCTTAGTGTTTTGTTTCTGTATCTTAATTTAAGTGACTCCTCGCAGTTCTCACCATGAAAATAAGGATAAAATGAACAGGATGTGTCACCAGAATTTAATGTTACAGTCAAATGTTCACATGGCAGCAGCTACAATGTCAGTCCCCTCTGGACCAATCAGAAACAAATATATGCGTCACTCTCTGCAGCTGTGGTTATAGAAACATGCACAAATTGAGCCTTTGTGTGGTTTTGTCATATATATATAAGCAGGTGTGGAGTGTCTGATGCTAAATGATTTCAACAGATGAAGTGGGCAGGATTAAATCAGGCTGTCGTGATTCCAGAATAAAAGCCCCATTCATGTTTCCTGTAAAAGTGACTGGCTGTTAAAACATTTCTAACACCTGAATGGGCACGAAACAGTCCCCAGTGAATCATCAGTGCAAACACTGAGCGACTGAGATAAAAATATTTACAATTTGTCAAGAACAAATTTGAACCACATGTCACCAATAGCCATACAATAACACTATAATATTACACCAATTACAGCAGGGGGAAAATACTCCCCCCACTTCTCCATTTTGTTACATCAAAGCTGCCAGATCATCAGCTTTAGTGAACCCACACTGTGTTTTATGTTTGTCTCTTTGGATTTGAGCAGTGAGTTGTTTCTAATGTAACAAATCCTCCTTGCAGGCTTTGTATCATGGAAAGTTCATCGACACTGGCTTCACGCTGCCGTTCTACAAGCGAATGCTGGACAAGAAACCCACGCTCAAAGACCTGGAGTCCATAGACCCTGAGTTTTATAACTCCATCATGTGGGTCAAGTAAGTAATGCAAGATGGGTTTGTGTGTTGTTATTATTTTACATTCACATGGGTGGAAAGTGGAGGGAAATCATTAGTAATTTCTTCTTTTGTCTTTTTTTTATAACTCTCCATTTGCTTTGTAGTTAGAATAAAGAACTGAACAAGAACAACCCAGGTGTGAAATCAGTCATGTTGAAAACAGAAGAAGAAAGAAAGACTTACTTTTTCCTAATTACCTCATAAAATGGAAACATTGTTTAAACCTAGGTCTCTCCAAAATATGTTGTCTAAGGATCACTGACTTTTGAAAACATGAGAGGTTTAGTTTTAAGTGAGAGCCTGATTTCCTCCAGGGTGCCTACAGTTTATAGCACATTATATTTAAAAGTTTTTTAATGCCACTGCGAAGGAAATTTAAGAACTGTGAAATACCTGGCATTGGTTGGAGAGTTTTCCTGGCAGTTTTGTGTTTCTCACGCTGCATGTGGGATTCTGCTGCCTTGAATCCCGTCGTGCCGAGTTTGAAAAGCTAATTGCGTTAAGTACACTGAGCCTCGTATGCATTGCCATGTACTGGCTTCAGCCGTGCCATGAAATCTTGTTTAAATAGCCAATTTCTGTTGAATGTGCACCTCCCCATGTCATCCAAGGTGAAGTGACAGCTACTGGAGCTAACAGACAATGGATCCTCTGCTCTTCTGAGCATCTTAACCAGAAACAAAATGCAACCATTGTTGGTTCCACTATCCTTGTCTTTGTGACGTCAGTGTGAGATGCATTCAGTGAATTATTTAAGAAAAATAGGGGTTACAAATTATTTTGAGATTATCCAATGCAATGTCACAAAAAAACCTGATTCATAAAATCCTACCTCCCATGTCTGAGCATTTTTAAGACTTTTTAATACTAAGGCCTTTTTTATTAGATTAATGAATTCAGTGCCTTTTTAGACTTTTTAAGGATCCACAGGAACCATGTTCTCACACTCAGAGAATTTAACATACTCCAACCCTAAAGGCAGTGTAGCAGGTGGTTTTAATTTAAATAAATCGTCCTTCTGTAGCTGTAGCAAAGGCCTTAAATGTAGGCTGTCTCTGTATGTGTTTGTCCAGAGAGAACAACCTGGAGGAGTGTGGCGTGGAGCTGTATTTTGCACAGGACATGGAGATCCTCGGGAAGGTTTCCACTCACCAGCTGAAAGATGACGGAGAGAATGAGCTGGTCACCGAGGAAAACAAGGAAGAGTACATCAGGTACGTTAACATAAGCAGTAATGGATACTACAGCTACACAGACAAAAATCTGAACTTTGTCAATAAAACGTCCGGGTGATGTCAGCGCGGGAGACGCAACCATAAAAACCAACCAACCGCTCTTCCTTCCTTCAGCCTGCTGACAGACTGGAGGTTCACTCGTGGAGTGGAGGAGCAGACCAAAGCCTTCCTGGACGGCTTCAACGAAGTGGTTCCTCTGGAGTGGCTTCGCTACTTTGACGAGAAGGAGCTGGAGGTGAGGAGGAACAGGAGGGCTGTAGGCAGAGACAGCATGTCCATGAGTATTCAGAAAGTAACAAAATAACATCCTTTAAAAATTCAGAGGAAGTGTAATGAATGAAAGCCTTCAGAATACATATAGATTTTTAGGAATCCAGTAATTAGTAGTCAAGTTTTTGACATTTTTTCCCTCACTATTTAATACACAGCAGTGCTGTGTTCAGTGAGAAAGAAGACATTTTGTTAGCTGTGTTTCCTTATTTTACTGATTAAATTGTTCTTTAACATAGATAAAAAATGAAGCGCCTAATGTGGTGCTGTGGTACTTTAAAAAAATATCTTCCTGTATGGGATAAATGATAGCAGTACACCTTGATATACATTTATATTTTATATGATACAAAAAGGTGCAGTACAATTTGTGTTAGAAAAAGACGAGAAATTGGAAAAATAGTAGAAATTATTTATTAAAATGACAGATATTAAAATAAAATCAACAGTAAGTAAAAACTATGGGTGAGGTAAAATATAGTAAGCGTCTCTTGGCGAAAAAAAGTTTGAACGATGAGCTTTAACTTTAAAAAAGTCTTACAAGGTGTACATTCTCAAATCTACTTTGAGACTAATTCAGAGTCGGGGGTGTTTGAACTGAATGCAGCATCATACACTTGACACACACCAACCACCGAAACGCTGTTGCAGACCATGTACACCCCCTCATAGCAACGGCACTGCTTAATGCCAGTGGCCCCCTAGCAGGACAGTGCGTCACACACCACCGCAAAAACTGCTCAGGAATGGCCAGAGGAACGTGACAAAGAACTCAAGGCAACAATTTGGCCCCTGAATCCCCACATCCCAATCTGATTGAGCATCTGTGGGATGTGCCAGCACCCCAGATGCCTGTGTCCATGCCTGGGCAGGTCACAGCCAAGTCTGACCCACAGTGGGGCCTGTGGTGTCTGGCACCAGGGCCTTGGCAGAGGATCCTTTAAGTCCTGTGGGTTGCGAGGTGGGGTACTGGCACATCCCATGGATGCTGGATCAGATTAGGATCTGGGAAATTAAGAGAGCGAGTTGACACTTTGAGTTCTTTGTCACGTTTCTCTGGCCATTCCTGCAGAGTTTTTGCGGTGTGGCATGATGCATTGTCCTGCTGGGGGGCCACTGCCCAGGGGGGAGTGGCGTTGCCCTGAGTGAGCTGTACTTGGTCTGTAACTGTATTGAGTGGTATTTTTGTCTGTTATGCTGGTTTAGTTTCTGAATAGTTCCTGATCCTGATTGATGAACAGTACGACTACTGCTGCGGTTGAGCTCTGTCCCAGCAGAAACTCAGTCTAATATACCCAGTGAAATAAATTAGTCTGGAGCAGAGATGTGATGCACTGTGACTCACTGTGTTAATATTTTCCTGTCCAATGTTAGACAAACACCAGGAATAAAGGACACAGCACTGCACACAATTTCACAATTTCCCCTCAGGGATCAATAAAGTATTTCTGATTCTGACAGAGTGGACTTTAAACATCGTTTTCTTTGTTGCAGCTGATGTTGTGTGGGATGCAGGAGATCGACTTGGCCGACTGGCAGAAGAACACCATCTATAGACATTACACCAAGAACAGCAAGCAGATCCACTGGTTCTGGCAGGTACGGACACACTGTGGTTCAGATAGATGTCAAGAAGCCTGGATCTGAACACATACGCATTTGCTGTAATGAAGTTTATGTGTGTATGAGTGCTGATGTTAGTGCGTCCAGTGAGTGACAGAGTTGTGTTTCTGCAGGTGGTGAAGGAGATGGACAACGAGAAGAGAATCCGCCTGCTTCAGTTTGTAACAGGAACCTGTCGGCTGCCTGTCGGAGGCTTCGCTGAGCTCATAGGTACACAACACTGATTCACACAGTGTCACAGCCATGACTATCAGTGTCATTATCCTTTAGAAAGTGTTGTGACATAAGGATATTTGGTGAAAGTGACTATCCTCTGTGTATTTGTTGAGTTTCCATTTTTCTGAGGATACTACGGAGAAATGGTATAGATCATTTTGGGTAGTTTTTTTTCCACAGCCATGCCTGTACAACAGAGTGGTGAGTATGAAACCACTCTGCTGCTCTCACTTTCTCTTCACTAACAGAAATGCTGTTCCATTTCTCAAACTGTGGTTTTTACAATCAGTGTTGAGCTGCTGTGAATGCAGTTCACCACCTGCAGCAGATTTTTCACATTAATGGTATCCCAGCCTTCCCTATAGGCTTTTATTGTGAAAAATCTGCTTGACATTTCATTAACAGCAGCTCTCTGATTCGAGCTTCCTAATG
>JAPZEB010000023.1:6878737-6895947 GCA_029783705.1 Chaetodon striatus | reverse complement strand
AAAACTAATGCCACGTTAGGGAGTGCCTGCTGGGAAAAAATTGTACTTACGTTAAAAAACAACAACAACAAAAAAGCAAAACGTGTGGGAAAATTACAAACAGAGTTACAACAGATTCCAACAAACTTTTTTTTAAACAAATAAGTGCAAATTTTATACGGCATCCATGACTTTTGTAAATGTATATATATTATTGCACTGTTTTTAAAATGGTGTAAAAATTGTCATGACCTGTTTAGGACTCTTAGCTTAAAGTTTAGGACTTGGGACTTGACTTTGGACTTGACTTACCTGTCTTGACTTGTGACTTGACTGCCAAGACTTCAAGACTGGAGACTTGCTTGTGACTTGCAAAACAATGACTTGGTCCCTCCTCTGTTTATTATATCTTTCTCTCTTTTATGTATTGTTTTTTATTTTAAGTAATCACAGTCAGTGTTTTTAAGTGCCTTGTGTTTTTATGTTTGTACCTTTAGTCACAGTGTCAATTATCAATACCGTATTAGATTTTCTAGAAGATTTGCAGCTCTTCATAAATTAAGGACTTTTATTGTGAAAGAACAGCCATCCTTGGCCCGGCCCGGAAGTAACCTCTCCGTTTTCTCGAGGTTCCTCCAAGCAACTGCTCAGTTGTCGGAACCTGTTAGAAATACTGTTCATATATCGTCCATGTGACACTGTGAATGATAAAATACCTTTACGGTTTACTTAATTCATATTTGTAATGCCTGACTGCCGTAATTTATACTTCCCTGTCCGGTTTAACATGGTGAACGCGGATGAAATCGCCAAGTTGTGCTACGAGCGTTTCAGCCAGCTGCCCCGGAGAGGGAAGCCTGAGCCGGGCAGAGAGTGGACCCTGCTGGCCGCTGTGGTCAAAGTCACCCGGTGTGCTAACTCTGACACAGGTTGGACAGCGGAATGACCTCCATCATGTGTTACAACATATTTCAAGTTCTGTTTATGTCAACAGTGTTTGGCAGCTGCACAGACACCAGCTTTTTTTTTTTTTTTTTAAGTTTATGCCTTTTATTATCGCCTGTCGTCATCCACAACATTACCTAACATTTAGCTAATGTTAATGTTAAAAGTTACAGGCAAAAATCTGCATTTAAGATGGGTAACAAAGAGCTACGTTACACTTAATTTAAATGGACCAACAGCATTGTCGGGTTAGACTTAAAGCGTGAGCAGAGCACAGTCCAGTCCATATCGCTCTGCACAGAGTAAACTTTATTGGTGTGAGATAAAGCACGTTGCATTGCCCTGGTGTATGAAATGTGCCATACAGGTAAAGCTGCCTTGCCACAAATTAAAAAAGAAGAGTATATGCAATGCAAAGGAGTAGCTGAAGAGCAAAACAAACAAACATAAATAGGATATGAAAATGTGTAGTATAGGAAAACAAATGTCAAAGTACAAACATGAGATATGTGATAAGTTATATTGTAATCAAATTCTTTTTTTTCCTTCACAGTTAAAAAGGAGGTCGTTTCCATGGGAACTGGGACTAAATGTATTGGACAGACAGCAATGAGTCCCAATGGTTTGTGGTTTTGATAACTGGTGTTTTGGGTCTCCTTAATGAGCTGAGTGCTTGATGTCTCTGTCTTCCATACAGGCTTTAATTTGGCAGCCCAATCAAATAGATTTGCCACCACACAAAATACTTTTTTGTTCCATTAGTCTGTGTGTAGTACACACTAAGAACTGATATAACATCTACAGAAATGGTGCATTTAGGTGTCATATTGAAAAAATAACTTCCCTAGACATACGTTTGTTTTCAAATACAATGATGTTTTGTAGTCGTCTGTTGGTTTAGGACTTTAGATTACAAATATATTAATATAATATTTTCAGCCTGTGGAACACACTGACGTTCATGACCGCCTGTAAAAGCACAATGTAAGAAATCTTGGTCTCTATTTCTGAGAAACAGCCCTTAGAGCAATATGCTTTTTTAAATGTTCTTATCCATTCAGGTGATGT
Source organism: Chaetodon striatus (assembly GCA_029783705.1). Taxonomy (NCBI): domain Eukaryota; kingdom Metazoa; phylum Chordata; class Actinopteri; order Chaetodontiformes; family Chaetodontidae; genus Chaetodon; species Chaetodon striatus. The sequence goes on along the minus strand of JAPZEB010000023.1, from coordinate 6,893,955 downwards.
TCTTAATGACAGCCATGCAGAAGTCATTGCTAGAAGGGGGTGTGTCAGGTATGTATTTACAGTACATTTTCCACCGTCCCTAATAGCTTGTTGTATCTGGTGCTCCAGAACTGAGTATAACCTGTTACCATATTGTATGTGTATTTGTAGGTACCTGATCCAGGAGCTGCACAGGGCTGTGAGTGGTGGGGACAGCTCTGTGTTTTGTAAGGCAGATCAGCGAGGGAAGTGGAAGCTTCAGCCTGGAGTTTCATTCCTCTTCTTTACCAGTCACACTCCCTGTGAGTCCAGTATGCTCCCACTGTACCTAACTGGCTTGATGTGTCACACAATTCAATCATGACCCCCAAAAACTTAAATGAGATGACCCACAGGATTCAAATCAAGCTATATCTTTTGTCATATATTTTTTAATGTGTTGCAGTTTAGATATATTTATGTAAGGCTCTGAAGTAGTGCAGGGGTTTTCCTTGATTTATTGAGCTGTTGTTTTATTCTTCTAGTTTCTACAAACAGAGTGTTTGAGTCTGCCCATGTCGATAAGGGCCTTTAACCTTGTCAGACAGCTTTACTTAAAAAATACTAGCCTTCCTTCAAAAAGCCATAGCTAAACTCTGTCCCCACGGCAGTGATTTGTCCAGGAAGCCCAAATCGGAATAAAAGGTATTGTGTATTTTCAGGTGGTGATGCTGCCATCATCCCCATGACTGACAGCCAGTCTCAGCCCTGCCCTCCTGTCACATCTGTAAAAGGCCATGAAGGGACAGATGGAGGACGGGACCTGAAAAGGAAAGACGAGGAACCAAGTGGAGAGAAAAACAATAAACGGCCTCGACTTGAGGAACAGGAGACAGTGGAGACTAAGCTAGAGGACAGAGGAGACACAAAACAATCCTTCCTTTCAAATTCATCTAAAAGTGAAAATCCATCAGAGAGTCACTCTGCAGAAACACCTGTGGAAACTGTCTCACAGGATTCAACACAGCTGAACACTAAAACCAGAGACTCCTCTGACAGTGCTGGACTGCATCCACATGTCCCAGACATTCACAGAACTGGAGCCAAGTGTGTCGCTGGTGGCCCAGCCGACCCTCTGCACCCAGGGGTGGGATACCACAGCACAGGGGTTCTCCGGGTGAAGCCTGGACGAGGAGAACCGACTCTATCCCTCTCCTGCAGTGACAAGCTGGCCCGCTGGGGGGTGCTGGGCTTCCAGGGCGCACTGCTGTCCCACTACCTTCAGGAGGCGCTGTACTTCAGCACTGTGGTGGTGGGGAAGTGTCCATACAACCAAGAAGTTATGCTAAGAGCTTTGGTTACAAGGTAATGCTGAAACAAGAAGCCCATTAATAAACATCATTAATTTATTATTAATATACATCAGATAAATCAAGAACCTATAAGAGGTCTTCAGAGTCCCCTCTGTCTTTGGAAAGTTGCTATGACTGTCTTAATTGAAACTCTTGGAAGAAGAGCCATTTCTAACTTATCTTGTCTAATCTCTAACATCTAAAATATCAAAAACAGCAGTCAGAGGTTTCTTTCTTTTATTTACCAGGTAAAAGTCTTGTTGACATCAACATCACAAGGGGCAGAGTGTCAAGTTTTAAGCTCATAAAAAAGAGTCATCTGCCATGACCCCATGTTTGAAGCTGCCTTGATTGTGGTAAACAACATTTTGTCATGCCTTATAAAGTTGTTATGGTGAACATGTTGGCAAACAGTCACCAATCCAGTAGACATGAAGCAACATTAATATTTATGTGGAGATGTGTTTTTGCCCCCAGTTGAAAGAATTCCAATATTCACTTTCCTTTTAATCTTTGTTTTAGTCTCCACCAACTCCTGTGAAAAATGTGTGTCTCTACAGCTGCTAAATGGTTCACTTCCTTCATCAGTTAGTCGCTAACTTTGCGGTTTGGTGCTGGATGGGTGTGTACTGTTTTTAGTTCAAAACAGCTACTTTTTATGGCTGGAAATAAAGTTAATGAGAAAGAATTTGCTGAGCAGAAAACAAAACAATTTGCTAAATGGTGGTTAAAAAAAAAGCTCTGTTGCCGAGGGGAGACGCAAAGTCAGGACATGGTTCTCTGTTGGCTTTCACATTACGCATTTTTCCCATTATTCTTTACACACTTAAAAATTTAAATGCAACAGTTTTGTTTTTGCTCCCATTTTCATTAGTTTACATCAAAGATTTAAGGCTTTTTTGTGCACACACAAGACTAATTTCTTTCAAATTTTGGTTACAAATCTGTTAAAAATCCATGTTAATGAGCTCCTCTGCTTTTCCAAGATAATTCGTCCACCTGACAGGTATGGCATATCAAGATTGTGATTAAACAGCATCATTACTACACAGGTGTTTCTTGGGATGTCACAATAAAAGCTCACTCTGATCTTGAAAAAAAAACCCACATTTATTAGGATTTAACATGACTTGAGCTACAGAAATGCATTTTTTTTTTTGGTCACAGAGAGTCAGTTAGTATCTGGTGTGATCACCATTTGCCTCACCGTAACCCTAACCCGGGTAAGGACAAAAATCATGTAGATGAGTTTTCTTGAGACGGTTTATACATAATACTTTAGTTGTTCAAACCAGTTGTTGCACCAGCTGTCTGGGTGGCTGCTCTCGGACAGTCTTGCAGGTAAAGACGCTCGATGTAAAGGCCCTGGGCTGGTGTGGTTTCATGTTGTCTCAGTGTCATTATGCAGATGTACAGATGCTGAATATCCATGCTGTTACCAGCTTTAAAACCTCAGCATATAATATGTAGTCACTTGTTTCTCCTCAGGTGCTCCCATGTATCGGACCTCCCTGCTGGTTTCTCTGTGTGTCCTCCTCTCCTGCTCCAGTCCAGCCTGGAGTTCCCCTTCAGCCAGGCCCAGACTGAGGTCAGACACCAGGCCGGACAGGGACGAATCTCCCCATGTGGAGCAGGTGGGATCGTCACTCACACACATTTTGGTCTAAATGAGCAAAAAGAAGCACCAATGTCACATTTATGTCTGTACAGTTATTTTCAGTTTCTGACTTGTAAACAGCTTTCACACGGTCATCATCCAAGTCGTGATGATGATGGGGACACTCTGTCTGAAAGCTCTGACATATCTGACTTTGTTTAAATAATGTTGAGTGCCTAAAAAGCCAACATGGTCCCTCACATCAGCCAAAGTCCATTGTTCAGCATAATTGGAGATACATATTATGGATATAGTGTTACAGTGTCAATGCACTGTATTTTTAACCCTCACAGCTTGTACTCTGAAATCATCCAACTGTCTTAGGATATGAACAGTTGCTTTTCATAAACCTGGGAATTTTTTCCATTGATCCCATGTGGAAGGCTGAACTCCTACATTCGGCAACCTTGCTTGCATAACACCCATCTTTGGACTCGGCCTTTATTTTGATCTTCACTACACACCTGTGAAGTTTCATGACTGCATGTTGCACGGTTGCGAGGCTGTCACGACGGCAAAATCCTCCACAGACAGACAGATATATAAACCAGATTATTTTAAGAGTTGTGTTGAAGCATTTCATGGAAAATTGACATTCTTAAATCATCATCATATGTATAGTGCAAACTCAGTCATATTTTTTTATTTTTCAATCTGCCTTCCTCAGTGACCAGAGAAAGAACAGATGCCCTCGACTGTACAACTAAAGATATTTGTTTTTAGCTCATCTGGTAGTGTGTGCGCCCCATATGGGCTCAGTCCTTTGCAGCAGCCAGGGTTTAATTTCGACCTGTGGCCCTTTGCTCCATGTCGCCCCCCCTCTCTATCTCCCATCTTTTGTCCTAACCTACTGCTGTCCTATTAATAAGGGCAAAACAACAAATAATCTTAAAAAAAGAGAAGATCTTTGGCTTCCAGACAAATTTGATTCAGGGCCAAACATTCTTTTAATATGCATCGGAAAGACTGGGTACGTGTTGAATAACTAGTATTAGTTAGTAAACTATGACTGATCCCAGAACTCTCCCAGCAGAGGCAACAAGGGGCATAATTCTTGCCACATCAGTCATAAAGTCATCAAGAGAAAAAGTATTCATTTTTTCTGGGAGCTCACTCACTGTTTGAAGTTTTGCTTCATCTCACTAAATACAGTCTTCATGTGTTTCAGCCATCAGTTGGTGTAATGTGACTGAACAGCCACTAGATGTCACCGCCAACGGCTACAAACACGGAGTCACCAAGAAGGCCTTCGGCACAGCTAAAGTCAGGTAGAGCCAACACTCTCTCTCACTACCATGAGTCATTATGACAATAAATGAGAAGTCACAGATTTTTATCACTACAGACTATTTATTTAGACCAAATGTCAGTTATATTAATTCATGTTGTGTCTTCAGGTCTTTTCTGTGTAAAGTGGAGCTTTTTCATTCATTCCTGTCTCTGGTAGCAGCCACTGACCCCTCAGCACTTCCCGACTCCCTCAGGTAACAAACAATAGGCTCTTTCATAATCTCACTGTGGTTTTAAACAGCCTCCAACTAAATCTGAGCAACCCGAATCACTAATGAAGATCTCCAAATGATGGTCTGGCTTTCATCAGTGTGTCTGTTTGGGTAACTCTCATCTCATCTGCTGCTGAAGCATGTCAAATCGACGGAGAGGCAAATAAGTAAATGTTTTGGTGTCACAGTCATCACAAGTAACAGCAGCAGGGTTTAAAGGAGTTGTACAATCATAGCAAGTCACAGTGCAACAACAGACAAGAGAACAGAGAGTGATTCTTTATTTCATGGTGAGCACTGAGACCAGTGAGTCAGTTCTGCTGTGACTGTGTGTGACCTTCTTGTGCTTTTGTTTACAGCTCATGATTTATGAGTATTTTTTGTAGTTGAGTTCATATCGTCCCTGGTATTTCTTTCCAAATAATGTGACATAGTTTGCTTGAAATTACACAGCAGATTGTGTCTGTGTGTGTGCATATTTGTGTGTGGTATGGCTCTCACTGTGTGTGTCTTTGTATGTAACATTTAGCGCTCACATTTCATCTGTTAGTCCCAACGTGTGCATCTGGGGTTGTTCACATGCTTCGTGTGTATGTGTGTGTGTGTGTGCACTGATAGCTGAGAATCCTCTCTAAAGGGAGAACAGTGGTCTCTCTGTTAATCAGCATTTTAGCAGATAACCTGATCCCGGCCCAGTCCAGCCATGCCTACACATGGATTGACACACTCTCATACACACTCATTCACCGAGCCCCAGCATACAATGACCATATTTTCTACAATGACAATGGTATGTCTGGTGAGAGGGGACAGCTGAGGCCAGGGAGTGGCCATTTGTCTGCATTTATAGTGTTTTGTGTTGGACGGGACATCAATTATTAAATATAGCAGTCGGCCTCTTGAGATTCAAACTGTCCACTTTATCTGCACAACATTTTGTTCTCAGTGCAGTGATTCAAGGAACCTGATTGTGCTAATGCACATGCTGATCTTTTAACAGTTGGGTTTCTCACAGCAGACATCTTGAGCCTGTTTACACTGGTTGTAAAATGCGTTTCAGTAATCCGAACACAAATGGACAGCTGATTGGAGCCCTCTGTTCATACGCTGCATTCACTTTGTCCATATTTGTGCATGTTTCTTTAAAGCTTAGGGATACAGATGTAACAGAGCAGCACCAACGAAGATCGTGGGTACACTGTAGTGTAGTTTAAGTGAGATACGACTGTAGGAGACGATGAAGACATTTAATAAAATGGCAGACTGGAACGAATCTGTTACACAGTGAAAAGAATTCTCAGTCCACATGTCACAATGTATTTAATGACCTCAAAGACCAGCGCCATCTACAACACTGCCTCCCTTAATGGTGCAATATTGAGACCTCCACCCCCATTGCCTTAAGACTCTTTTGACTCTGCCCTTTAGTGCAATCTATTGGCTGTATTTATGCCAATGTAAAGGGGGCATGAAAGAATGAGGGTAGTGACGTTTACATTTGAGATCAAGTAATCTATTTTTGCATGTGAAGTGTATGTATAAATAAACTGTTAGCCATGACTGTGTGACTGTGAGCCAGCATAAAAGTATCAGAGTCCTAAAACTTGAACTGAATTTAGCCACCATTCATTTTATCATTTACACCTGTGCTTGTCCTGCTGGGACATGTCAAAATGTCCTCCATGTAGAAGCTCTATTTAAAATAAACTCATCGTGACCAAGTGAAACATGGTTACCTTATCGCAGGATGATAGTTTACATTGTTGAGGGGATTTCACATTTATTCGATTTTTCTGCCCAGGTTGAATATACAAATATAAAACCTGTGGATCAAATTAGGTAGCAAATAAACACTCTGAATGAACACACTCTACACTGTAAACATTAGTCATTAGTCACAGTAAAGTGGCATGTGCTACTTACAGGATAAGGCTGGCATTATTTTATATAGGTTTATATTTCAATGTCAGCAAATCCCATGAAAAGACCAAAACCAACAATAGGTTAATTGTCACTGAATACTTTGACTTCTCCACGCTGTCGGTGGCTTTCAACTCCAAGCTCTCTCATTCCTGCTGGAGACATAAATTCTTAATAACAGCTCAGGAGTATAGTTTAATGCTTTCAAAAGGGCTCAGTAATTTCATAAAACAGCTCACTCATGTGATCTCAATAGCTACTGGACAACAATGGAGCTCTATAGCATAGAGAAATAAAATATTCGGCTATTATACATAGACAGTTCTTGTTAGTGTCAATTTGTTGTTGTTTTTTTAATGGGCTTTATTGACAGTAAGAACAATACAGAACATCACCAGACTTATCTATCCTTGGTAAAAAAAAAAAAAAAAAATCTGCATCCACATACTACAATACCACAGCAATAATAAAAGTAAAATGCAAAAAAAAAAAAAAAACATTAAAAAAGCAACAAACTGAAAGGTTGTATAAATTGAAAGTTTTGTTGGTATAAAATCTGGCTTTCATTGTAATACAAGCACTCTCCTGCCTAGCATAATGACTGTTTGTTACTGTTTGAGCAATAGTGTAACTGGGTTCTTCCTAATGCTTTTTTTTTTACGTGTATCTGTTCAGGGGCGCAGAGCTGCAGTCTTACTGGGACTACAAGCAGGCATCCCAGTTGTATCAGCAGGCCTGGCAGCAGCTTCACAGCCAGGCCTTTCCTCTGTGGCCACGCAGTGACAGAAATCTCCTGCTCTTCCACTGAAGGCCCACTCTCCTTAAACCCCACCCTGCAGCTGACATGTCCTCATCAAGGTCCAGCTTGCATGTTGGGTCAGCTGGTCAGCGACGTTAGAGGTCTGGATAAATATTGTTTGGCTATATTTGACTCTGCTCACACCAGCAGGACACCCAGCTTTGTCATGCTGTTCATAGAGGTTGATGACCGCTGCTCAGTGTCCTCAGATGCTGGTTTTATTTTCACAATGTGTGTGTAACATGTTGTGACTGCAGCTGGCCAGTGTTCATGTTCTGAAAACACAGCTGGACGTACCTGTCTGCAAGTGGAAAATGCTCTGGGTTTGACTCCCACCCTTGTTTAATTCCTTCCAGTGAAAGTGTTCTGCTCAGGTGGACTGAAGATAAACTGAGCACACTAATGAATGAACATGTGTCTATTCAGCTTGTGATGACCTGTAAACTTGATCAGGGTGTTTCCAGTGCATGTTAGAATGGAGTCCAGTTCTCCAGGACACTTGACTCACTCAAAAAGACAAAGAATAAGTTAAACCTGCATATTTCTGCACAACAGTTAGGTCCTTTATGCAGACCAGACACCAAATCAATATGAGGACTGAGGATCAGTTGTTTTATTGCTTTAGCTCAGCAGATTCCACTGACAAGTAACGACCCACTTAAGCTCAGCTAACACTGAACAGCATGCTGCGAGTTACAACCAGGAAGCTTTACACTGAGTATTTAGTGTCTCTGCAGCAGAGATTTAGAGCTCTTGTTTTTTAACTTGCTTGTTTTAAATGTTCTTTGCACTGAAGCATACATGTAATGTCAATATGGTGATGTTCAGGAAAATCACCCAAGTATCTCTATGATTATGAATGTTTTTCACCCTATGTTGAAGGTCTTATGTGTTTATTTAACCCTTATTCCTCTTCCTTCTTCTCCTCCTTGGCCTAACAAGGCAGGTGAGGAAAGTCAGCAGTCCTCTGCAGCTCCCAAGCTCCATGTTTTTGTCTTCTATCTCCATATCTCTCTACAGCTCTCTATCATAGCATTGAATTGGCCTGTGATCGATTTGATTCAAATCCCTGTGCAATGCTGCCCCCAGAAAGTTTTAATAGGGGTGGCCAGATGGTGCCACTGGAAATCTTGGGGTGACAGAACAAAAAAAAAAAAAAGTCATAACTGAATTTCAGGAATTTTATTATGCTGTTGTAGTCCATAGACTGGTTCAGACAATGTATCTGTTTATACATGTTAGGCGAATAATTATTCTGTAAATAGGCTGGCTGTTCTTTTCCTTAAAAAGACAAGGAAGGAGTATATTGATTGTAAGGAACAAAACATTTACTGCAAACAAACCCTCTCAAGTTTAGGACAGACTTGTGGGTACCCATAGAACCAATTTTCATTCAGATATCTTGAGGTGAGTTCAAGGGACCTCTTTAAAAATAGCCATTCCAATTGTTCCCTCGCCAAGATTTAGCCTATATTTGGAGCATTATTTAGCCCCCTTCCCAATAAGCTATGCAGACATGGTTAGCACCAATGGATGCCTTAGGTTGTCTAGTTTCACAAGATACCACTACCTTTGCGCCAGCTTACAAAATGAGTGCACCACAGCATCTTAATGACCAAAATGTGGGCCTCCAATTATTTACTGCAGCCATTGTATCTGGGGCACTGCACCAGTGTCAAATACTCTACACTGGTTCTTCAATTTTGAGCACACATGAAGTGAAAGTGTAGGAACATATTAATTCCTTTTTAATAAGACAGAGACACCTTATGACTCATTTTACATTCATTTTTATTGGTCAGGTCTTCCAGCTACCTTACCTTTGTCAAATATCTAAAATTCCTTTATGTCTTTAAGATATATTTAACAAACATACAACACTGATGAAATAAAACAATACTGAATATGATAGCATTCCATCAATATATTACACATCTACATACCATGTTTAAAAGCCTGAATCAGCTTTGTGGTGCACAAATATGAATACTTTGATGGGTCAAGTAGAGTGGAAATACGCCAGATGTCTTACTCTGATTCAGCACCAAAAACTACAGATGCAGCCAAAATGTCAGCTTCAGAGTCATCTGAGTGAAGAGAAGAAGGATCACGAGTGGTTCTGATTTTATACCTCTGACGCCCGCGCAGCCAAAGACCTGAGCAACACTTCACTTGAAGTATTTGAATCATGAATTACAGTGCTGTGTATTCTTACCGCGGTCCTTATGAACACAGGGTTTATTAAATATGGTTTTTAATCATTAACAAGTGTGAAAGCGTTCTGCACACTAAAAATGAGCTTTCAGTGACTTTTTATTAACCAACATTTCCTCTAAGAGCTTTGTGTATATTAATCATTAAAATATAATGGGCAGGGTCAGGGTCAAACACTGTGTGTCTCATACCAGGAACAGAAGGAAAAATACTACAACATAAAAATCTTCCTGATGTTATCATGTACTTGTTTGTGTGCTGATGGCTCACAGTGTATTAGCAATTGCTCTTCTATAGTTTTATAAACTGCACTAATGTGTAACAATAGCTACATGTAAAGGCAGTGCAGGAGCCCCTGTTTGTGTTCACAGTGGGATGTAAACAGTTGTTCCACTGCTACATACTGAGTTATTGTATGGCCTGCTTCCTCTGCTTCTGCTGCAGGATGTGATTTTTTTTTTTTTACATTTTCCTGAATGCCTTGAAAAAAGGAACTCCAGAGAGAGAAAAAACATCTTACTCGTAGCTTGTTAGCCATCCAGTTTATGATCTGTAGAGTGTGGCCCAAGCCTTTTACACAAAACACAACATGGCTTATGACGTGTTCTAAAGCTAATATCAGTATAGAAACACTTTATTTGGATAGTCTGCCCACAGACAGTTTAAAGAGTATTTGTAACATTTTAACAGCCACTTAGTTGAGATTTAATAATTCCACTAGAGTTGGACTCTGTTTTTTTCCAGTCTTGTCCGGTGTACGACTTAAACTGGTTTGATTTTATGCAAAGTGGCTGAGCAAAATAAAAAGTAGCCTACATCAGTAACCTGTGCAGACAGCGTCACAGCGGTAAACACAGCTTGTATAGCATTAGTAAAAAGCAATATGACAACGTGATTAATACAATATTATGCTTTTAAACAGACAAACGGAGCCAATAGTGTCTGACCTTGTGTAATTTACTGTTGCATCCAGGCCAGTGTCGACAACATGAAGGAAATCAAATTTTAGTAGTGGTGGGAGCGGGATAAGTGGCCATGCTGTGTTTGTTTACTTAAAACTTCATGTGTTTTTTGGGGTGATCAAAGGAGACATAGCAGACCTAGTCTCTCAAGAAAACTTTTGGTTTTGAGGCCGATAGAAGAGGTGTCCTAACTGGCATCAGACACTGTGTTTCTATTTATACCTGTTGCTTGCTTTAAAAGTGCCACAGTTGACAAGGAACAGCTTATTCATGAAGTTGAATTAAAGAATTAACAACACCATACCTGCTTATTTCACTACAAAAATCTAAAATACGGTGGCAGCTGGTTGGAGGGAGATTGTCGGGGAGCTGAAAGTTTCTGGTAGGCTAAATGAACATTGCTAATAACAACCTACTTGCTGTTGTATGGTACTTTCAGTTAGTATCACAAGATAAAATTTTAAAAATATAGGTGGATAGCAAGCGAGTTACTTACCCATCTCTAAAGTGCTTAAATGTGAAGTCTGATCTCAAGCACACAGCTGATAACTATTGGTTTGTTTAAATGACCAAACTGAAGTGCATGTTTAATGAATTCAGTATTGACAAAAAACTCCGATGCTGCACAGTGTGACATAATCGTCAGGCGGTGGCTTTCTGTTGGGACACTCAGAAGCGGCTGCTAAATCAAGTGGGACAGCTGGTAAGATTCGGGATACCCATCCGGTCCAGTGTTTGGTTTGATATCAAACAGGTTTGAAAATTTTCACACTGGCCAAACCTTAAATTCCACTGTTTGCTTTGTCTGTAAATGTTAAATAGATTCACACCTTTACACAGATTATATGTGACAGTACATTAACAAACAGAATAATTAACTATTCACTCACCCTGTTAAGCATCTGAGTGAGTTCTTCTGTCAAGTGTTTTTTCAGATAGTTGAGCTGTGATGACAACATAAAAACATCACAGTTCAACACAATAAACTTCAAGTAAAGTGTTGGGATTCTTCAACAGGTCACTGAGGTGCATGGCTTGCTGTTTGTATCGTGAGTCTGAATCCTGGGGGGGTGCTGACATCTATTCAGCCAACATAATGTGTAAATACGTAACAGCCAGATTGGGAAGCACTCAGCAACACCCTGGGGACTGGTGCTGGTCCCTGTCCCTGAGTTGGACACACTCCTTACCAGCAGCTGACAGTTATCCACCATTATTCACCGTCCCAACAGCATGAGCTGCCTTCTGTCACATGCTTATAGTTGTTCTCATAGCCTATCGTAGTGCTGAGTGTACCTGTGGCATTAAATATTGACGTTTTATACATGATATGATGAGCCATACAAATACATCCATAACGTGGTTAATGATTCTAGTCACATGGTTATAGAGTTTCTTTCTCACTTCAGCTGAACACAAATATCTGTGACAACAAAGAAAGAAAGGATAGCGTGATTGAGTAATGAGTGATGATTGGCATGTGTGTCTGTGTTTGTGTGTGTGTGTGTCAGAGCCTACATTACTATTATTTTTTAAATTTTAATACTTATGTTGATACTTGGAAAATTAATGATATCTGACATGCCTGTAATGTGCATTGTTATTCTTATTTTTCGGCAGTGTTAAAGATATTCTCTCCACAGCTGACCTTTACACAGTAACCACAACAAAAGACAAACCATTAAAGTCAAGCATTTCTTGACACTAATGATCATCTGAGCCTGTCAGAAAAAATCGGAGCAAGTTTACTGTAGCATTTTGGTGTAGTTAATTTTCACCATAAATGTGTTCTTTCTAGTATCAAAAATTGACCATAAATAACTGTGCCAAGTGTTTAGGTGCATTAACACATGAAAAGGCCAATGTTTGAAACACTGTGCACCAGTTTATGTCGGCTCTACTGTGTCACTGTATGCGCGTGTGTGTATGTGTTCGAGGGAGACTGGTATTCGCTGAAGCATTAGCCCCGTGTTGTATAAAAGGCCCTGTGACCAAAGGTGTTTTCTCCGCTGTAGGCCACATACAGAAAGCCGTCCTCATCCTTCTCCTTGTCGTACAGCTGCCCCATAGTCAGACTGCAACACACAGCAGAAACCAGACTCTTATTAGATCACATACACAGGTGAGCAGCATTGATTATATTTACATCTACTGCATGGGTTTGTGAAGACAAACGCCTCCTATAGTGGTTGTTTTCTGCTGATCCACAGAATTTTAAAATGTGTCCACAGTGCTAAACAACACAGCTGTCCCTCTGAACAAATTACATAGAAAAAGCAAATGCACAAAAGTGCTATATAAATACTGTGCAAGTATCAAAATGTTAAGAATCTGTTCCTTTAAAATAGCCGTCAGCATTTCTGTGAACTTGTGATGTCACAAGTACATTATATAGACCATCTGAAACATTAGAAAAGCTGTAGATACAAAAACAAAAGGCCTATTCCACCCAAAATAGGTTTTTTGGAACACTAGCTCCCTTTAGGCATAAAAGAGGTTGTAAAAAGTGTCGTCATTATTGATGAACAGCACATACACACAATAAAAAATTCATTATTCATGTATTTTCCAATTCCAAAATTTCTCTTGGCGTCATCCATCCAGTTCACAAATTAAAGCCCAACCAGTAAACCAGCATGGCCGATTTTACTGGATGATTTTAGTTTATCTCACATATACAGTCAGTAGCAGACTAAATGTTGCAGCTGTTGTCAGCTAGCATGTTGTCTGCTAACCATGTCAGCAAGCAAAGTTGCAAGAAACTGCAGCCAAAAACATTCTTTGTTTGAAATGATTATAAACAGCCATATTGGCTGATGTTAGCTTATTGCAGATATATCCATATTAGTGAATATGTCAGCCATGAGTAACAGTATAAACTGTATGAATAATTGAGAAATGCGAAGGATTTCCAGGTGTCTCCATTACACAGTGTGTACCAAAGACTGCTAACATGTTAAAATACTATTGGTCATTGTTAATGGATTTTTTAAAAACTCCCAAATATCAGCATCAGCCTCAAAAATACAGTATTGGTTGGGCCATACAGTTGAGGTTGCTAAACTCCTACCCCAGACAGTCACAGCTTAGCATCCTGTTAGCCTAATGCTGGCCCTTCTTGTAACAAGTTACACATACCATTTGAAATACAAACAATAATGAGCTTTTTCTGCTATGAATGTGAAAATGTCTGCTGTGGGAAAGACATATTCCCAAGTCTTCTTTTCTTTTGGTCCATATTCCAGATTTGAGGATGTTTCAGGTTTTAAACTCACTCAGTGAACTTGCTTTTTGGAGCAGTCCCTGGATTTGGAGTGTATCTGCCTTAATATTCGTGCTTTCAGTCAGAGGTCGACCCCACTGAACCATTCTGACATTTAACAAGACATTTAACTTCACACACAGCATTTTGGGAATCAAACTTTGTTGCTGTCTGGGCAGAGTCAAATATAATTTAATAATCTGTGAGACGTAACAACTTCTTGTGTTTATCAAACAGAGATAAGTAAGTAGAATAAGGAAGTGGTGTCTGTAATACTTCCTCTTAGGTCCTATTCATCCAGACTCCTCTGTTGACTCATCCACAGGGAGTGTCTCTGCCCTGATAATCTTTAGCCCAGGTGTATCCTTCTACAACACAATAGCCAAACACGGCATCTGTGAGGATGCCTTTTAGGTGAATGTTCAGCTGTAGAGCTGTCTGCATGTGGCACTTGTGGTGCTCAAAGCACGAAAAAAAAATCATTTTCAAAACTTGACAGCGATGTCTCTTTTCAGAAATCATGACCTGGTAGCTCAAGATAATCTATAGACCTTGTTCTGAGCAGTTTCATGTAGAAACTATTTTCTTTCTAACCAACTACACCCACCAGCCGTATCACTGTGCAGACAGATGTGTGCATCTACTGTTGGCCCAGCTAGCACAGAGCTAGCTAACGTTGTAGCTCAACCGAGGAGGAGGCCATTTATGTTTACATCTTGCACTGTCACAACACGAGTCCCTTGTCTATGAGTAGACGCATGCTTCCTTCTGCTTACTTCCTTTTGGTGGAAAGAAAATAGTTCCTGCATGAAACTGCTAACAGCAAAGTCTGTGGATTATCTTGAATTACCGTGTCATGATTGTTTGATTGTTGTTGAGTTTATCAAATGTATTGTTTTGGCACTTTGAGCACCACAAACTGAGTGCCATCTAGTTCCATTATATATTGGAGAGAAGGCAGACATGTCTACCAATATATACAACATTTAACTCACACAAAAACAATATAGACTGATAAATACCACTACAGACAGCAGGTTAGGGTGAACTGTCCCTTTAAGTTGTAATCCTCAAGATTTCAGTCCTGTTTGGGTTTTCTTTGTCGACACATGGTTATGATCTGGTAACACCAAGTGTGATTTAATACTACAATATGTGTTTACAGCACAAACAAACAAAGTCACATTGTTTTCAAAAAGAGGTCTGTCAAAAATAGGTTATTGTTTGTGTAACCTTGCTGAGGAGTTGGAGGTGGGCGGCCTGTGTCTTCATCTAAAAGCTCACTGTGGCTGCTCCTGCCTGTGGCACTGATACTTTGCAAAAATAAAAATTATCTGCTAGCACAAAAATTGTGGCTCATGCTAACCATGATGACAAAGATATTGCGTTTGTGTAAAATGGAGAAAAAAAAGCCACCTGGTGTTTCACTAGTTGAGCACTGTTAATGTGCGGCAATAGTGTGCTCCGTTAGCAGTAACTTCCAGTGTTTTACAAATGCTTTGGCTCAGTTCTCACAGCATAGTTTCAATGTAAAATGAAATGAATGCATGCAAGATTTTAATCTCAAAATCACATGCTGTTTCTCCAATACT
>JAPZEB010000023.1:6859978-6878637 GCA_029783705.1 Chaetodon striatus | reverse complement strand
AATGGTGAAAGAGCAAAACCTACATAAATAATCAAATAGCAATAATAACAGCTGAATAAGAGATAAAACTCACTTTTTTTTTGATAAAATAACTACACATGTCACATGTCAGGTGATATATGTATTGATTTCTTGGCACAACAAATTAATCTTAGTTTGAGTTTAACTTTATGATGCTTTTACAGAGGGAAGCTCAATTTGAGTGATGAAAATCTAATTGAATGAACTAATCAAATTGAAGACAAGTTAAATACACAACAGAACATTTCAATCTATAATAAATAATTGTCAATAAACAGAGATAATTACCCGTATAAAGCAAAATGTCTTGTGTACTTGTGTACATGACTCGTGTGAAACAGTGTTAAAAAAGAACATTTTCACAGAATTATACAAACCTTTTTTTGCTGCCCTGTTTTATAACAAATAACAGTTTATTATCAATAAATCATTTGATTCTGAAAACTGACCATCATTACCGCAAATTGTGTACCATCTGGGTATTTCAAGGGAAAAAGCTTCATCAGTGCTTCATGTCACAAATGTCATTTGAAGACTGATGATACAAAACAGGAAACAATTCAACCTTTAAGATTTCACTGTCTTACTTTAACTATTTCAACCACTGACTGTCGTGTTGCTCTCACCTGGACTGGGGAACAGTTTTGTCGACAAAGAGGAAGATGGCTTTCTCTGAAGGCAGCTGGATGCGTTTCCTGATGATCCACATGAACTGGGCCACTGTGATGTCAGAGGGCACCAGGTACTTCCTCTTATCAATGTCCACTATCTGAGAGCCGGAAACCTTCTCTACTATCACCTGAAGCACACACATTAATAGAAAAAAGGGCACTCTTTTAACACTGTGTGATACAGCAGGGGCTGCGATCTGCGTCTGGAGTCCTGACCTCATAAAACATGTCTAATATAAGTTGCTCTAGTAGCCAATAAAATTCAGTTACATATCTCACTAGTAAGCGTTAGTGCTGAGACAAGCAGGGATCTCATCTATGTGCAGTCCTCATAAAATGTTAGGAGTGTGTAAGGTCCTGTCTACACATGTACAGATATTTTTGAAAACTGATAATTTCCACATGCAAATGGAGTTTTAGGTCACTAAAATGGGAGATTTTTTAAACTACCTTCTAAGGTGCAGATTTTTCAGAACTCTGGTTAGTGTTTATCTGTGTGAACACGTAAAACAGAGTGTTTGGGAAATTATGACATAATCTCCTAAATTTGCATGTGCCCATTGTTGTTTTGTGTAATTAGCATACAATGGAAACAACAAAAACTGCAGACTAACAGTTTGTTTACATTTTGTTAGCACTGCTTGGTCTAATGACTAATTCACACTTAAACTCTGTATTGCTGCCCCAGTTCAAACATGAATGGAGGCTTCTGCTGCACCCAGTATTATCGCTCCAACTCAGCATCTGCTGTTTAAAGTCAGCCAGAAATGATAGTTTTGGATCAGACCTGGTTGTAACAGCAGATATTGGGCTGCTTTCCAGTTTGGGATTGCTGCAGATGAAGAATGGAAGGAAAACTTTCATGTGTCTAGAGCATCACTTGTATGTTTGAGTGAGCTCCTTCATTCTTGTATCAAAGGGAAATAAATGCAGATGTGATCTCTGGTTGGTGTTTTGAATGAGGTAATGTTAGCCTGTAGACTTTATTACCTTCGTGACTAGAGGGACTGCTAAAGACAGATAACACTGGTGAGCATTTTAGGTCATTTCTAAGTTCTAGTGAGGACAGAGATCATTTGTAAAACACAAGTTGTGTGGTCGGAATTATTTTTTTTAAAATGTAGGGGGAAAATATTCATTTAAAAAATATCTGTGTACGTGTAGACAGGGCCTAAAGCTGCGGTGATCGTACATTTGGCCATGTGCTGGCGAATGTCCACTACTACAAGCTGGGTACACATTTGTAGGGTTTGTAAGAGCATCTGTGCTGAAAACAGCTGCCTGCTGTATCGGAAAACACAGCGCCAATGAGAGCGCTGGGCCTGAATCGAAACCAAAAGAATGAGCTTAACTGGTTAGAGGCTTTATGAAGTTGGGGGTTCCTCACTATGAGCAACCCCTTTAACATTACACATGGTCATTTGATTCACTGCTTGTGTAATAATATTGACTCTGATGATTAGGTTTAAATGACTGTTTTAGCAGTTCTGCCTTGTTCCTGTTTACGATCCCCTCCAGTGTTAAACCCCGTGTCTTGTATAAGCTCTAACAATGCCCTGAGCCCACACAATAGGAGGAGCTTTCAGTCTGTGTCCTGCTCCTCCTAGCAGTCTCTCCAATCAACAGATGCAGAATGCAAGAATTAGTTAAAGGGATTGAGTTTAACAGGCATTATCATCCACACAAAAGGCTCCTAGTATGTATTTCCCCAGACCAGCCAGTTAAACACCTTACACCCGCGTCCCTCTGTATGCTCTCTGATCTGAGGTGTCAGTCTGCAGAGCTGCTATATTCCCTTCCTGCCAGCGTGGCAGAGGTTATCTCACAGGCTTTTCATGTCAGGTCAATTCTATTTATACAGCCCAATGTATTTTGTAAAAAAAAAAAAAAAAAGAAATTTGCCTTTAAGGGCTTTTCAGAGGCGGGTGTGATTTAGTTAGCAAGTGTGAGATAAATTCAAGTCCACACATAGTGTGATATCACTCACGCATCAAGAGTAACAACATTTTTTGGATTTTGTACAAAAGCTGATATTTGATCTACACCTTGTTCTTTTATTCCCCGAAATGTAAATTGTTTGGTGTTTTTCCACAGACCTGTATTTTTTTTGTAGCATGAAAAAACTGCATAACAGCATTTGGGGGAGATTTGGAGCCACAATTTAGTAAATATATTTAATATATTGAGTATTTTATTATGTGCATGAAAGGAGCTGATGTGGGGCTTCCATTTGATTTGAACATGGCCAACAGTTTCTTTATCAGAGACTAAATGTTGTTGCTGATGGAAAATATTAGTGCTACCTTACAAGCCAATGCTATCCATAAATGCATATATGCTGTATTTATATATCTGTAACTGTTTTTCTGGACACAACACACCTTATCCTGCTTCAGAGTCCTTTGTTCCTTTAGTTTATTTGTGACTTTTTTAGTTTCATTACACTTAACAGTTGCTATTTCTGTTAGTGTGTATAGTATTTATTGCCTTTTTTCTAGTTTGTACAGTAGTTGCTCACAATACACATATAGTATTCTAGTTGTTAAAAGCTACTGATCTGTACACTAGACAGTACATCTGTTTATGCTTATGTTGCTGTGACACTTAATTTTCTGTGTGGGATCAGAACACTTTATCTTACCTTATCTTAAACTCAAACTTGTGTGTAAGGCTGGGCCATATAGCTCATCAATAATATGTCCATATTTTTTTGTTTATTTTCTCTAAAATACCCTAAGTGCTTGATTTAACCATTTAATGCATATGAACATACCAGAGTGATTATTTTAGTGACTAATCTAAATTTTGAGGAAACACAGACATATTTTAGAGAGCTTTTATTTTGAAATTCCTCATCAGAATGTCCTGATATTTTCTGAGTGGTGGTATACTGTCATTCTGAAGTCAGATTTGGACTTTAGAAATGTATTCTTTATTATTAAGTTTGACCAATTTTCACACAATTGAGACAGATTTTTTTCTCTAAAACAGTTTGGTGGTAGTTCCTCCTTCGTATAAAACATTTATTCATTTTGTTTATTTATGTGTATTTATTTATTCATTATTGACTGACTGTTTTATTGAATGAATGTCAAATAGCTTCTCATGGTCACCTGAAGGTCCTTTCTATTTTGAAGTCAGATTTTACCATAAACCCGTTTGTAGACTCCCGTTTTGAACCCTCAAGGTCGGCATTTCAGCCATGGCCATCTTGGTTTTCTGGAGCCAGAAGTGACCATATTTGGACAAGAGGCTGGAGCTGTGGAGGAGCGAGGGGTGGATGTGACTCAAGCAGCCCCGCCCTTAAATACGTGAACTTTTGGCCTTAATAAAATGTAAAAGGGTGAGCCACATAAACATTCAACCCTTGCACAGTTGTTATGAATGAGGAAAAAAGCTATAGAGACCAAACAGGTTTTGTACCAGACTGTAAACATGTTTATTTCTGCTGAAAAGTTGGGCACTTTACCATGGGGGTCTATAAGGATTGACTCTGTTCTAGAGCCAACTTTAAGCGGCCATTCGATGAACTGCAGTTTTTGGCAATTCCACAATGGCTTCTTTTTTCAGCCTCAGAGGTTGCCACTTAGTTCTTACACAGTCTTGCTGTAATGCTCAGTACAGACTGTACATGTACCACAGAATAATGTAGGGTCTTTTTCTAAGTGCAGGCTGGCTTGACTACAGTGCTGGAACCGATCCACGGCACTGCCACCTTTAGCAGCAATCACTTTGTGGCATATTTTGCATTGGATAGTAGTCTGTTCCACATCTACCTCCCGGAAACTGAACCACCTCTATTTGTTAGACCCAATCCAGGATCGTCATCCATTTCAAACTGACCTGAACTCAGTGATTGCTGTTAAGCGTGTGTGTGAGAGGGAGAAGTCTTCTGCGCATAAACAGCCTGTTTTTACCTCATAAATAAATTACCAAGATGCGCAAGGAACACCTCGTTATGACAATATAATCATCTACCATATCCTTACCTAAAATAATATCAAATATATTTGATACATTCCCCACCACCTTGATTGTGTTTAAATGAAAAGTGGAAAAATGTTTTTCCTAACCTGGAAGCAACCTCATGGGAAATTGCAAGAGCATTAGTTTTTATTGGGGTCACAGCTGTAGCCTAGGTACGCTGTGCCCCTCTTCTAATCCACTCACTCTCTCTTCTTCCCCCCCACTTAAATGTCATTCTCTCACCCAGTCACTCACACCTTATCTCTCAACTGTCTGTCAGCTACTCTATCTGCACCCTTAACCCCCATCCCACCACCAAAATCACCACCTCCCCCTTACTCACCGGTACTCTGTCAGGATATTTGTTGCGTATTTTGGCTGACTCCACACATCGGTGCTCTGAGGGAGAGACAGGAAACAAACAGGAAGTCAGGATTAAAGGGATGAGTGAGGCCTCTAGGGAGGCTCCTCTCATGCCTTACTGCCAAATACAGCTGAGCCCAGTCTGATATAATGCTCCATATGCAAGATCAAGCACAGCATAAAGGCTGGCAGCAACGTGAACAGACTGTGATAATCTTTAGTCATGTTCCCAGTGATTCTAATCTGACAGTCCTTTAGTTTATGTAATGAATCCAATCAACAGTCCGTGATACTGACAGTGATACTCAACATGTTAGTACATATCATTATCAGAGTGATAGTGCATCTATTTCCAGGATGCTTTGTGAGCAGATGCAGCATGCAGACACTGAACAGAGGCCAGAGAGAGGAGGGTGAGGTGATGGGTGATCCATTTAGGTTCAACACTTTGCACGCTTTCATTAGCCCAGATAAGAGGCCTACTTTTGGAAACATCTCTACAAAACCAGCAGCGGCGTTTCTTTAAAAAGAAGAGTCGAGGTTATCTGAAGAGAGTATGAAGACAGAGGCTTAAAGGAGCTGAGGAGCTGAGACATGTCACTTGTGGAACTACAAAAGCACCAAGCCACCTGAGTATGGAGAGAACTCTGTACCAAACTCAATTCAAAATGATTAAAAATTAATATTCCCCATGAAACCTTTAAATGTCCATGTAAGTGAGACAAGTAGCAAGCTCTGGAAAAAATATTGAGGACATAATCTTTAATTCGGCATTCATGTAGTACACAATCACTACGCATTTTTTCATCACGTCCTGTTCTTTTTTTTTTTTATTTTCGCTTTCTTTTTAGAAAGGCGGTGTGAAGAAATACAAAAAGTTACTAGTGCTCATTGGTGGAGTATTTCTGCCTCATTAAGTACCACACTAAGCCATTATCTTACAGTGGTTTTCTTTAAGCAAGGCGGCATTAAATTGTGAGATGCTTAAATGGGATTTGGCGATGAAATGCCTTCATGCAAAGGAGAGACACAGCTGACTGATGTGATGTATCAGCAGTCAAAGGTGAATGACAGCGGTCATTTGCCGTGCAGGAACATGTTAGCTTTAGTTGCTAGTCATGCACCGTTAGTCATTATGGATCGGTCATCTGCGGGGTGCTGTCACCATCATGCATCTCTGCACCTGTGTGGAATGATACGGCAAAATCGCAAAGAGAGCAACACAGAAAGGAGGGCGCATGACATGACAACAGCATCTCTTGTTTCATAACAACCCAAACCCCTTTACCGAGGGAATGGTCCTCTTTAAACATCCATTTCATCTTTGCTGGATCCCCGCACTGAGGCGTGATGGTAGAGTCGAAAGGCGGGCTTCAAAATGTCGGCGTAATGTCCAAAAATACAGACAAAAGCTATCAAAACAAAAACGTCAACAATGTCTCTGTGCCCGGAGCTTCACACTGTCCGTCTAACGTTAGCTTGGAGGTTACGTCACTGTCTGACAGAGGAGTGGTGATGATGATGCTACCTTCAGGTGCTCTCGGAAAGAATCAGTCCCTCATAAACAATGCTGACTGGTATGTGCAGGGTATTTCCAGGAAGTGGTGGAAGAAGCACTTTGATATTTTACTTTAATCAAAGTAGCAGTGCCTTAGTGCAGAAATACTCTCTTATATGTCAGTCTTTTCTCGTGAGCAGTCAGTCAGTTGCTGAATATGGCATCCTATGGGGTCCATAACTGGATACAGCATCAGAGGCAGGACCCTGTTCATCCCTATGAAAGTTGGCACATGAAGCCAATAAAGCTCAGTTACTGCTATATGCAAGCACACTAGAGACTTGCAGAGGCCGAGCACGGGCAAGCAGCTAATTTCTGCAAGCCAAGTGGCTAAATCGTGGTTTTAAGCTTCTCTCACATGAATGGAGAAAAAATAATAATTTACTGTTGTGGCTCTTTTAGACTTTTGAAATGTCATTGGACCAAATGGATCAAATTTGGATGGTGAAACAAGACATTTTGTGGGGGTTGTTACATTCAAAAATGTATCCACTGTTTTACAGACGTCTCTTTCCCCATGTAAGCCCAAAGTATTTTTGGGCCCCACTGCATCATGTGACAAATATCATGCTGCTTTATAATTGTTGATGTGTCTGGATGTTTCTGGTAATCTATGGTTTCTGGTTGGGGAATGATTTAATTGTTCACAAATCCTAACCTCAGCAAGACAGCCATTTCAACGCCTTTGAAAATCAGTAGCACAGAGAATGGAGGTGGAGGAAAATGCTGGTTGAAATAGGCGACCAATGGCAGGCTTGTACCCACAGTCTACATCCTGTGAGTCAGACTACCAGGCAAAAAGCAGATGCCTTTTTTAAATAGATTTCTGGGGGTGGCATTTTACCTTTATTAAATAGGAAAGCTGTAGCATGAAAGGGGGAGAGAGAGAGAGAGAGAGAGAGAGAGAGAGAGAGAGAGAGAGAGAGGATAAAATGCAGCACCGGGCCAGGGTTTGAATCTTGGCGCTCCAGGAAGGCCATGGCCTTTGTATATGAGCTAATGGACATCCCACAGTTGCCTATTTTCAGCGGGTAAAGTGCACCAATTTTGGTGGATAAAGGGTATTACAAGCCATGGGCAGATAGTGTGTTGTTAACAGTTGCATTAAAGAGTTGTTCATCAAGCTAAGGTGCATCCCAAGACGTGTGCTCATTTTTTTAGAGTTAAATAAGGAGCAGACTTTAGCATGAGAGCTCGTGTGGGTTGTTAAAACAATCTCTTGCTCTTGTATTGTGTAGCAGGCTGTTGTCTGGCAGTCAACTTGACTGTCTGACTTCTGCACGGTGTGAAAAATACAGGCCTCTCATTCATTTAAAATTGAGCCAATCTGTTGGAGCGGTGGGGATCAACAGGGTCGTACAGCTCAGAAGGTTAACTTGTTTGTCAGAGTTGTCTAATCCTGTCTCTGAGTATTACAGACCGTTTTGGTTGGCTCTTTGAGATATGATTTAAAAACAACAGATTTATTTACTGAAAGTCCGAAATATGTCCTCCTGTTTCACATGGACTTACCATCTGTCCTCCACGATTGTTCTCCTCTCCAGTTATAGGTTTTTCCTCAAATCAAAACCATGTTGTTAGTGTTTTATCATTTCATTGTGCTACCACGCTACCTTTCACACATGAGATGCAGCTGCTCTCAGAAGCAGCGACACATGGGGAATCACTTTTAAAATGTGTTTTTCACGCGACATTTCTCCTGTTATTTCTTTAGAGGGTATCACTGGAGAGACTGATCACGGATCAGCCACTCACTGTAAGCACAGTTAGCTCTTTCCAAGACAATGGAGGGGCTTTTTACTACTTACATAACCTTTCCAACATGAAGAAAACAGCGTTCCACCACGTTTCAACTGATTGTATCAGGTTGTGTTCTCGGATCTTCAGCTGTTTCAGACTTTTTAAAAGCCACTATAGCACTGCATTTCCCCTGGATGCAAAGTAGATCAGGAAAAGCTTTAATGTTGTCATTCAAAACTAAAATATGTGCACAACATAGACAGTACAACCAAAACTGCTTTTGCACTGTAGCTTCCATGTTGTCACCATTATCTGTGACTTCAACCTGACCAACTGCCAGTTATTGCCCCTTTTCCTGGTGATTCTTACTTCAGAGCAAATGTTGCACTGTGCTGTCCTGTAAAACTACAGGTTTCGAAAACATATGCTTGCGTTTGCCAGTGCTCAGCAACAACATGGTCTGAGACAGTTAAATAAGCCTCTAAAACCCTTGATGTCCACCTGTCTGTTGTGAGCACCACTTTTCCAACTTCTTGTAGCATGGATTAAGGGTCCTAACAAAGGTTCTGAAACATGTCATCTGCAAGGCTATCCAGGGGAAACGCCTCAGTGATATATCAAAATAACATGGTCCCTTGCCTATGGCAGCATGGAAAGCAATCCTATACCTTTCACAGTGACACAGAAATTTGTCATTTTGCCCCTCCTTTTTTCTACTTTCTTTTTATTGCAGCTCCATGTTCTTTTTCTCCCATTTGTTTTTGTGGTTTGTGTATTCTTCATGCATATGCAGATACCTGTTTATGTATATATTTAAAAAGTTGTAATTGCACTGATGTCGATGCTGAGGATTTTTGGTAAACTCTGAAACACCCATGCCATTCAAAAGAAGTTCAATTACACAACCAAAATTAAGTACAAAGACAGAGAAAGAAAGGAAACAATCAGAGGTAAAGCAGCTGCTGGCAGATTTGCAAGAATTTTCTCAGAATGGTTTGATATTGGTAGGTAATGTAGCGAGCTATCCAATATTACACTATTATAGTTTGCTGATAAGTGAAGCAGCATTACGTTCTGTTTGACAGCTGCAGAGAGTGGCTCAGCTTCAGATACCTTATCACCATCTTCTCATATTACTGAGGATGTCAGGCACAGTGAACTCATAAAGTGGATACTAAGTGCTATATTAAACAGCTGTTTGCAGCAGTCTAGACTGAAAGATTTCCACTTGTGTATTCTTGTATGTTATAATGGATGTATTAAAAGGGGAAGGGGGCCCACTGAGACTGCAGGGCCCAGATGATTGTGCCACAGCACTGCTTCAAATGGATAAAAAGAACTACAAAGGTGTCAACAAGCTTGGTGAAATGACTGCAGAGCCAACGTTACTGTCAATTTGATGGAAATAAAATCCCATTATTACACTAATATAATCACTCTGCCTTATTAAAAAAGAGACATACAACGTGATTTCTGTATCTAGTGGTTTTATGAATGGCTTTAAATACCTATCTCCGTAAAAGTATCACATTTAGGCGGACAGGTGTGGAGATAACCCTGCGTGAACACTCCCACATCAGAAAAGGTGTTACCTTTTGTCCTATTGTACTGACATCGCCTGAATGCAGCATGAGTGCTAACACTGCAGCCATGGTAACCGTGAGACGCTAAGCTAACATGGCGCGGTTCATGGTCCTACATTAGCCAGAAGGCTAACGTAAATAGCATGTTTGTACGCTTCGTTTTTTACAGGAAATACGCTTTGTGTTACTTAACGAGAGTCCGTATATGTTTGTTTGGAAGTGTGTTGTCTATGAGCGTGTACTCACGTTAGTCCTCCTCCGTCCTCACTCATTTACCATCTATGCTAGCTTGAACATTAACAAACGTTAGCTAGCTAGCAGGCTGTTTTGACATCGGCTAACTCTTTATATCGCTTCCTATGGCTTTCTATGAAGTCTACTCTCATCCGGCTTTGATTCGGTACAAAACGAGTGTTTGCACGAAAGCCACTCTGTTTCTGGTTGTTGTTTTGTGCCTTACCTACATCCCACCTCTGCTCGTTGCCTACAGGAGCCAAGGTAACGTTACAGTACTGTAATATCAAACTCTAACGTTAGCTCATCTAGTCTAACTAATGCTTCTGTCGTCACTGCTAAATGAGAAACTTTATTAATGTCCCGTTAAGTGTAAATACGCCAACATTTCAACGCATATGTCTAAGAAGTTGGTTGCTTGGTGCTAAAAGCCATGCTGTTTTAGGTTTCTGGATAAAGAGAAGCACGTATGAGGAACAGCCGGTTGTGAGGTTCCAGTACCAGACTCTGCTGGTGGCAGCCACCAGTACTCAGGGAGACTATGTCGCCTGGAGCACCTTCCCCCATCTAAACAACATGCTCGGGGCCAACCTTCGCATCCCTGCTGTGTCTGTAAGCAGAAATTCACCACAGTTCCTCTATTTACATAATAATCACGTACTTGCCCTTTTGACTAACAGCGGAGTGTATTTGAGAACCTAGTTATCAGACTAGCACTGAACAATGTGTTTTTATTAACTGTGTGGGTGAACACTCTACAGGTAAGAGAAGAGGACCACAACCAGGACGGGAAGTTGGACCTGCTGATTTTTCAGCTGCAACTACCTCTAAAACCCGAGGAGCAGGTGTACAGTGTCCAGCTGCTGCTCACCTTCAGCTACAAGCTCTTTGTATGTATCCCACTGTAGTAACTATGAGACATATTATAGATGCTGCAGGTGTCTGTGCCACCATTAAAGGGGAACACCAGCTAAATTAAGAATTCCAATATGTTATTTCAAGTACCCAAGAAGGTTCACTCAGTGTTTATGAAAATGAACTATAGCTGCTCCATAGAAGATGAATAGGAGACTCATTTTGTGAACCCACAGATTGTTTTTTTTATACCTAAATAAGGATTATTCTATTGTAATGTTTGAAACAGAAAATGTACCTTTACACTCAGAACTATCCCCTGGGTGCTCTCATTTGCAGTTTTAAACAAAGAGAGTGTACTATAGAGCCGCTATGCAGTCCCTTCTTTATGCCTGCTAATGCCACGTTTTAAAGCAGAACCAAACAACAGCGGCATCATGCTGTTCTAGTGTATGATTTTAGGTACTGTGCTGGCATCACAGAGGCAAAAGATCTGTGACAAGCATGTCTTGTAACACAATAGCGTTGCCTGCCTGTGTGACAAATAATATACACATCAGCAGCGCTTTATAAACAATAACAATAGCATAACATGACAATAACAATTATTTACTGTCCTTGTTATATGGCAACTAGTCGTGCCCTCTGCTCAGAAGCGAAGAACTCATTGTTTTTTTCCAATTTGTGGACATTTTCGGCTGCTGTTCTTCTTCATTGAGGCAGCTACTAACTGCTACCACCTACTTTTTAAATCTCCCACTGTGGGTTGCACACACAGCACAGTGAGGTGGAGTAACGGTGTGAAATTCCCACCCTAAAGAGGCAGTATAAAAGGGGCTATTGTCATCTATACCATCCTTCCCAATTCATTGTCTGTGAAAAGCTCAACACTTTATACCCTATGACATCAGAAATTAGAGTTTCAGCACTCAGTATTTTGGATTTGGGAGAAAGTTGTTCAGATTTACTTGTATTTTTGGGCTTTGTCAGACTATAGGAAAAGCAGGTATGAATTTTGAAAATGGGTGTAGTTCCCCTTTAAAGGAGCTGCACTCAACTTGATGCTGGAAAGTAATGACAGTCAGTCTTCAATCAGATGAAATTCAGACCCTTTTGTAGCTAATATAACAATTTTAAGTTACATTACGGGAACATTTATTTATTTTAAATGTAACATTTTTTGTTATCAAAAACTAATCTTAGTAGCTTCTTTTTTTTCTCTTGAATTTTTTCTTGTTATACAGTTTTTACCATCCTGGTCAAACAATTTCTTTACAATTCTCATTCATGTATTTTCATACACAGTTAGTGTAAACATAAGTTCAGGAACAAACCTATTATTACCCTCATATGCATTGTAACAGAGGTACATAACATTGGCCCCTAGTCAATGTACAGTATATCAGTGTGACCTTAATTCATAGATACAGTACAGTATGTGGTATAGCGCATAGAACAAGTGCCATTATCTCTTTCATTTTTCATGTTTATGGTCATATTAACAGTCAATTAAGTAAAGGATGGCTTTAGAATATAGCACACTGATTAATTAGCTGTTACACTCACTGAGCCACAGATTCTTTTCTGTGTGTGTATGCCACCATGGTAGTACATCCTGCTAACTGCAGTATGACCGCAGACCTACACCGACCAGCCTCAGTCAATGTCCCAGTTATGGAAAAGTACATTAATTATCTGTCTTCTCCTAGCGGATGTCCACAGTGGTGATGCAGAGCCTGGCTTATGTGCAGCACTCTTCTCCTGTTCCTGGAGCTAAGCTGTTCATCAGCGGAGACCTGAGGCTGCAGCAGAAGACACCGCTGCCTCACCGGGGGCTGTACAACATTTACAATGTGAGAGGACACTGACTCGCTGTTTGTCTCTCTGAACACCTGTTTTTTTCCTTTTCCCTTATGCACCAAGACAAATTCAAGTAGAGCAGACTTTGCCACTCATGAATAACATGGAAATATATTTTGACACACTCTGAGACTTTAAAGGGTCACATTGTCTGTTGCTTGAGCAGAGCCTGGCAGAGTGCTCTGCAGGAAGGTGAAGCTGAAAACAAGAAAACAATTAACAGAGAAAATTAGTGAAAGGTCAAATTTAAGAATTGGAGATGGTGCGATAGTGAGCCAGGAACATGGGCAGTGATAGGATGGATGAGACGAAATTGGAGGTACATGTAAGAGGTACAGTGGATGTGTGAATGGGTGAAACAGTGGGCTCACAACCAGCAGGTCTTTTGACAAAAATGTCAGAGCTTTTGTCAAATTTAAGTCATTTGATTTGTTTTAGTTAACAAAAACTAGAAACTCTTCAGTTTAGTTTTGGTCTGTCTCATTTTTGTGTTGCATTTCAAATTTTTATGTCCTCAGCATTTTGACGCTACAGCTGTTGCCATCTTTGTGGTGTATAGTTACCATGGTTACAGGTGTTGTTCTTGTGGAAAAGGCACCGTTATTTGCTCACACACACAGTGTCTATGTCACTCTGCTCTGCGCACTACAGACTGACTCTCCTCAGTGAGTCATGTTTTATAATTTCTCCAAACTGCATGAGTTGGACCTCCTTCTCTGTTGCTGTTGAGCTAAGCATTACCATCATCACCTGTGCTCTCCTGCAGAGCAGTGAATCATTCAAAAGCTTTTCCCCTAAAGTACTGTTCATTTCTGGGCTTAGTTTCAGAGGATAAGCGAAAATGTTAGATAATGTTGTGATATTCTTTAGCCAACATTAAGATGTTGATCGTCAAGATTAACATATTCATTGCTTCTGATAGCAACATGAAAGATTGCTGCGTGAAAATACTGGTATCATGACTTCTGCAACACTTGATACTGTTAAGTTCACTTACCGTTTTATAAATGTCGTTAAGCCGCCTGCTTTTTTGTTCCAACCTTTTCATTACTGCTTCTTGTCTGTTTCTCTGTGGAATGTGGATGAATTTAGTCCATGGATCTGTTTCTTGTGAGAACATCAGATTGATATCTGAAGTTAGTGGTTCAAGGTTAATTTATTGTTATTGTACAACACAGGGTTGCACAGTGAAATGCAGCCGTAGTCCCTTTTATGGCAAATAAGAAAAGCAAATCAAAAAGAAGTGTGGGTGGACTGTGGAGGATGAAGTGGAGTTGAGGACTTCACAGCCTGAGGAAAGAAGCTGTCTGGTGGTGCAGCAGGGGATACTTCTGTATTACCTGCCAGACAGCAGCAGGGTGAACAGACAGTTGCTTGAGGGGTTATAGTCTTTTGTTATCCTTTGGGCTTTGTGCAGGCACCTTACCTGACCAATATTACTGATGCTCAGTACAGGGGTACCAATGATAGCAGATGCTGCAGAGCCCTCCGGTCCTGGGCCGTGCACAAACCATACCGGTTTGCAGTGTTTCCTGTCAGGATGTTATCTATTGCTGCTCTGTAAAAGAACTTGGCAGGGGGATTTTGCCTTCTTATGTTTCCTTCAGAAAAACAGTCATTTTTTTAGCTTTTTTTCACCAGAATGAAGATGTTTGATGATGAAGTCAGGTTGTTTGTGATGCTCCACTGACTGGGGCATCTGTTCACCTTCTTTTTCTGTACTCAACAATCAGCTCATTAGTTTTGCTGGCATGAGCAGTTAGTTCTCTGTTCACTACTTTGCCAGATTGTTGATTTCCCTTTAGACCTGAATTCTTACTGTTGTTTGTAATCTGGCGGTAGCTGATGGCGGTGTCATATGCAAACTTTACAACAGTGTTCCCTTCATGTCTAGGATTACAGTGGTGGGTAAACAGTGTGAACAGGAGGATCGTCATATTGAGTGGCTCTTGTTTTACTGACAGAGACAGAATGTTACTGAATGCAACGCCAATGGTAGAGCAACTGGTCAAGCGGCTAAAGCAACTTCTGAACAACACATGTATCGGGTGGTCGAGGAAACAGTGTTACTAAACACAAGCTCCAGTGTGTGATTCTGCAGTTGTGTTGAGGTCACTAAACAAACTCACAGGATACAAATATTTTTAAACTCAGGACGTACAGTTTCAAAGGACATCTCTAATGTCCATCTCAAATATATTTCCATTTAGAAAAAAGATGCTCCTAGAAATCCAGAACTTACCTGAGAATGTTTTTTGTACATTATCAAAGTAATCCAGTGCATCTAGGAGAGCAATGCAACCAGGAACTGCTGATTCAGAAAAGTTTTCTTGATGAGTGTTGCACAAATGTAAAAAAACATTATATTATATTTTACTAAGCTAATGTACAGTATTAAAAGGAGCTGTCAATCTTCCATGCTGCCCATTTACAACCCAGCATGAACCTGCACCGTGTAACATCTGCATTCTAGCCCTCATGATAATCCCAATACAAATATTTCATTGCAACATACTCGACATGGAGTTCTACCACATGCCGAGGGAGATGTGACTGGGACGGTGGATTGTTATTTATTTGTTGTTGTTTTTTCTCTATTGATGCCAAGGTGTCAGTGATCGATGGCTCCAGCCCCTTTGCAAGTGCGTACGACCTTGACAACATAATTAGGAGCTACCAGGATAGAAACTGTAAGTTGACAAAGGCTCTTATTTTGTTTGCTTGGTTTTATTGCTGCTGAATAGACTGTGTGACTAAACCTAGAGTCAATTCTTGATTAAACATTGCTTATTACCTCCGCTGTATTACATGCATTTTGTAAAATATCTTTTTGTCCTTTCTTTTTTCTACCATAGTGACCACAGTGCTGTCCTGTCCCATGCCAGTCTGGACCGTGGGACGAGCTGCTGGCTCTCCCTTTCAGCTCAGTGCTGAGATCCGGTACCCTTTGGAGGTCATTAGATATCCTTTCATAAATGCAGGAGGGTGTATGTGTTTTATATACTTCTATTGTAACAGTTCACTTTCAACCCCTGTTTTAGCACTTACTGTAAGTAATATGAACAATAAGCAAATGGTTTATAACAGATAAAGTGTCCATATAAATGTTTTCACTGAGATATGAGGTGTTTTTTTTATGTACAGTATTTTTCCATTATTACAGCATCTCCATATTTTACCGTAGACCGTTTCAAACTTGACACCACTGACAGTCTTAAAGGGCCCCTTTGTATTTCCTATTGGAATGTTTTGCAGTGTATGTGAATGACATCACCTGACAGAAAGTAAACATGGACCCAAACTGTTCCCTAGCAATGCAGTCCCAGTAAAACAATTATTAATTACCTCTTAATACACCAGCCTCCACTTGTGGGTGTCCACAGGAGGAGTTATAGGTCTTGATGAATACATAAATAAAGACTTATATCTGCCTCTAATTACAGTGTGTTATAAACCATTTATTAGATAATTATATGCTATTTATACTGTTCTATTTAATCTGCTTGCAAAAGCTAAATATAGGCTTAAATAAGGGAAGTTATCGTGTTGGCCAGTGTTTAATTTTAGCTATATTTCTTTTATATATTTATCTATAGATTTAGTTATAAATAAAATCTAAATCAAGCTGGTGATATTTTGAAGGTGTGTTCTTCTTGCATTTCTGTTGACCTTCAGAAAAGAAACGAGTGTGGCTCAGGCTCAGCAGTGAGACAGCAGGTTTAACCTCTGAAAGTGTCACTGAAGTGCACGATTCAAAAGCAGTTAAAATATATTGTGCAATTGCTGAAAACTAATTTCAAGTTTAAGCCATGTAAGCTGTTGAATTGTCAGTGGTTATGTATGCTCTAAAAGTAGTTGAACTAACAAAGTAAAACAAAAGCAGTTGAACTTTTAGTTGAAACACTTAAATTATATATAAAATAACTCAATTGCAGTTATTTTTGAAGCACAATAACTCTGAAAGCTTTGAGAATCCTTGCCTCATTGAAATGTGCAAGCTGTCACATCTGTTAATTCACAACATTATCTTTAAATCAAGCAAAGAAAAAAGTGAATCACGGATAAATGAATGGATAAACAAGTAAACAGCAGTTAAAGGATAATATGGGATGCTTTGAGTGTGGCTAGATCATCGTATTGCATTTTGATGCCAAAACAACAATACTACAGCTTAGAGTGCAAAATTGAATTCCTTTCACCTCCATTGTATTGGGATGGTAGCAGTGGATATCTGGGACTTTGTTAAATAAAATTAAAATAGTGTGCATGGCAATTGTTTATTTTTATTTACGTTAGCAGACCCTGTAAGCCACACACTTTCCAAACTATCAATACTTTTTTGTATTGTTCCTTACTGCCCTCAATTTCTTTGAGTTGTTGTTCAAAGCAAATTGCACTATATCCACATAGAGGGATAAAAAATAAAACAGGTTCAGCCTGTACTGTGAACTTTTTCTTGCCGTTTCAGCCTTAACCATCTCCTTCCACCTATCGCCCTGGCTTCTGGGAAACCATCAAATTTGCCTGGATTCAGTATGTCAGTGTCCTCCTCATCTTCCTCTGGGTCTTTGAACGCATCCAGAGATTTGTTTTCCAGAACCAGGTTCTCACCACTGTCCCCATACCAGTGGGAAAACCTCATCTGTCGTGATGCAGTGATGCTAGGACCTCCAGGTTCACGTAAACCGCCAGACTGCTTTTTCAAACACAATATTACATGTCTCACAGTGACTCGCCAACGAAGATAATCTTTGACTGAAATGAAATTTGACTTTTAGGGAATAGCCATTAGGTCAGATTTGTAATCACCTTTTCCATGGTTTCTATGCAGGCCCTCCTCTACAGGAACTACACGACGGAAATTTATAAAAAAATTATCAATAGATTTCTTACATTTTTACTATTTGTTTGTTTATGACAATTTGTGACAGTTACTAAAGAAATTATTTGTCGATGAGTTCATTCATTTTTGTATTGTACATAGCTTCTGGTAATAGATAATAAACATTTTGTACATTTTAACATTTTGTATCTTCTTCAACTATAATTCTCTCATTTACTTTAATTTTTTAATGATTAATTAATAATGCAGTGAAAAAGATTCATTTGTAAGCAACAGCAGTGAAAATGGTCTGACTGCTTTAAATTATGCAAATAATGGCTATTATGGCAGAGTAACAGCAAGATGGGTGGAAGAACAGGCCGTGGAATTTTTCTGTCTTCCGTCCTTTCTTAATCCTCAAGGTGTGTTAATGTGTGACTGATTGAGTTTCCACTATACCACATACCATCAGCAGGCTCATACTGTTTTAGGAAACACGCTACATTTTACTACACTCCCTCCTCCCCTACCCACCTGATTCCTCTTCCCAGTTTATGGCCAGCCTTGCACCTGACTATTGAGGCTGACTCTGCGACTGGGACACTGAGAAGATGTTTTTATACTTGACTGATATGTAGGATTAAGGTTCCCTTTCGGTCGGTACACTCGGTACAACGCACATGTATAGGGATTGCGTCCTTGTGAGACCAACCTGAAGCCACATGCAGACACTTCTTTGATTGCAACAGAAAAAACAAGATACACAACTACCTCTTCTACAGTCTACTTTATGTCTGTTCAATGATGGCCTATGAAATAACTGAGCTTTACTTTGTGGGAGAACAATCTGCAGTACTTTCAGAGGCAAGAGTCACAGTCTTCATTTGCTTTCTGGCGGGAGGATGTTTGATAGTATTTGTGTATTTATGCATGTCCATGATTAGTTTGTTGTCTGTGTCTGTGTGTGTGTGTGTGTGTGTGTGTGT
>JAPZEB010000023.1:6832765-6852719 GCA_029783705.1 Chaetodon striatus | reverse complement strand
CATGATATGTCAACACATGGTTATAACTGATTCATGAGTGAATATACTCCCAACAACTTCCTCTCCTTCTCTCAGCTGCTGGCAGGTGGATAATGCGACAGCCAGGAGGATGGTTTCTGCCTCACCAGCCTTTGATTGACGTTTCCCCGAAGATCCAATCGTCTCCCTCACTTACAGATATGGCAACAAGCTCTGTCAAGTCAGTCGGAACCAGCCAGATCACGACCGGAAGCGTAGTGGCTATACTTAAAAAATAAAAGCAAAACAAGGTAACTGAAACCCGGATCATATGCACCCAATTACGGGCCTCTGTAAATAACAGAACAAAGAATGGGCCCTAAAAATAAAGAGGCCACAGAGCTATATTACAGCCTACATTTTACTATAAGATGAAGTCAGGTGATTTGGTACATCAGGTAAAATGAGACAGTTAAGGGCTTTTGGGCATCTTGGGCTCTTAAAAATGCAGCTAGACACCACACATTTCAGTGTATTTTTACAAAACATGAGACGATTGTTTTGACTGGTCTGACACAATTCAAGATGGGCAAATATTTAAAAAATGACTAGTCCCAGAAGTTGCCGGGTCAGCCATGTGGCATGTTGATTTTCTCCTTTTGGTATTAGAGTGGTGCAGCTATTGGCAATATGATCATTCAGGTAAAATAGGACAAAAAACAAAAAAAAAACTAAAATAGGACATTTTTCTGAGTGAAACCAGCAGGTTTTACCAAGTGCCATGAAGTCAGACATTGTTACCCTGTCATATTAAAGGCATTTCCTATTTTTGTCACTTAAAAAATGTAAAATGTTGTTTAATGATTTGTCAGTGAGTCCCTGTCAGCCACAATAAAAATTGTTTCATGTTTAAAAACAAATACATATTATGTCCATTATCTTTTCCTGCTGACTCTGAAACCTGTCTGTCATTAAAAGTTTTGTCTCAGGTTTGATTTTCTGCATTTATCGCATCCATAAAAAACCTTTAGAGAGTTTTTATACCAAGACAGAGAGAACAAAAGTCGGTATAACCTGCAGGAAGCATACAATGGAGGAATAGGGCGCATAGTATCATTTCATAACTCAGATAGATTAGTTTTAACAGCTCAGATGGTAACTTCAGGTGGATGAAAATGATGATGAGGATGATGTAAAACAGGATGAAGACCACACACTGGGAGGGAGGACAGATCAGCCCATTCAGCTGTGGTCTTAAATGCAAGATGTGGCCAGGGAGAGAAGCAAAGGTGCAAAAGTGTCTTTCCATTTTGTTTCCTATTGAAACTTATACATTTGCAATTTTATTTTACTTTGCCTAAAAAAGTTGCAACATGAAAACTGGGACCGGAAGTGCTGCGGGTAATATGGCTACCTTGACACTGTTGTGGTAACGAGGTGCAGCTGCGGTAGTTGAAGAGCGGTAGACGTGAAGCAGAGGACAGGAGACTGGGCCCAACAGGAGTCAGTGGACAGCATAAATGGCCCCGGTGCCTCCGGAGTGAAGAATGGGCTCCACGCTGTCGCAGCCATGGCCAGATCCACCAACAGAAGCGCCGAGGACGGGGACCCACGGGTAACCGCCCCCACGGACCGCGGAGAGGCGCGGGACCTGGCCGAGCCCCGGGAACTGTCTCTGGAGGAGGTGCTGAAGTCCTACGAGCAGCCCATCAACGAGGAGCAGGCATGGGCGGTGTGCTACCAGTGCTGCAGCGGGTTGAGGGTGCCCCGCCCGCCGGCCGGGAGAGTCAGTCGGGTGAAGGACCCGTCCTCCATCCTCCTGCACAGGGACGGAACCGTGTCACTGCAGCAGGAGCCCCGACACAACGGTAGGACAGCTGGCCGTTGATGCCTCCAACTTCCCTCTGCTTGGGCGCTTGTCCGTACAAAACTTAACTATGAAAAAGTACATTTCAACAATTTGTCGCTGTTGTGTAGAGCAAGTTGGCGCTTACCCTTTATCACAACATTGTGTTTTGAATATTAGGGCCCACTTTTCAATTCGGCATAAAGTTATGTCCACGAAGCAGCACTGTGTTTTGGTAAAATGTCGACTTTTTCAACTGGTCCACCAGAGTCCCGCTGTTTTCTTCCAGTAAACTATCTCCCGGTAAAACGATCGCTCAAACGTGCAAACCAATATTAATGTCATTTTTTCCCCCAGACTGCATACTGCTTGACTGACCATGCCAAGGCGGAATTCAACAGTGTCTACTAGTGTTCCGTAAAATACATTGAATTATGTTTTATCTTGCAGCAACCTTGAACCAAATCAGTGCCGCGTAAAATGATCTGAATTTTACATGGAGTTTGGTACACATGAACATCTTGTCCACAGGAGAGAAACAGGCGCATCGCTGCTAACCCGTCCGAGCAACACGATATTCCCGCATAATCGACCTTCAGCTATATTATTTGATAATATTGCAGACCCTTGAGCTGACTTCACACTGACGGACACTGTATTTTAAATAAAGTCGCTATTGTGTCGCACTCCCGATGCCAACAAGGATGACTTGTATTATGCCGGTAAATGATTAATTATTCATGGAGCACAGCTTCACCCCAGCATCCCCTCTTGCAAAGACTGTTTTGGAGACTTCAAAGGGTGGATGGAAGCCCAAAGGATATTAGGCAGTCTTCTAGTTGTTTCCCCCACTGACTTGAGTCTGTACCTGCATAATATCCTACTGCATGTGAAGTATTTATGTCCTCACTGCGGGCTGGGCCCAACAAACCTGCTCCAGAAGTCAGATCAGTACAGACACAACTTCATGCCAAACTTAATTTAAAAAAGGTTTTATTCTGACTCTTTGAGAGCCACTCTATGATAAACCACATATTGTTTGAATGAAGTCTCAACTTTTTCATTCACACAGCCTTGGGAAAGGACAGACATTATTTCCACAATCTGATGTTTTATGCAAGTTCTGCCTGTAGCCTATTACACCAAATGTGCTGAAGGTCACAGAAAGCCGCTCAGAGGTCTTAAATCATTTTCTGTATTACATTTGCTGCACATTTTCTGTAAAGCAACATGCAGCCAGAATATGAAAAATATCAATAACCTCACAAAGAGATGTTGAGAGAAGCAGAAATGTGAGTTTTCAAATCTCAGTGATAAACAGGATAGCCCCAGAGCCTGTTCACTGTGCAAAACAAGTCGTCACAGCCGAATGAACCCACACTTTCATGCTGTTGTTTCACAGAGTAACAGCTGTGTAGCACCTTTTATGGAAGTTAACGGGAAAAGTTTGCAGTTTGTCTCCAGGCA
The DNA here is from genome assembly GCA_029783705.1 of Chaetodon striatus. Classification (NCBI taxonomy): domain Eukaryota; kingdom Metazoa; phylum Chordata; class Actinopteri; order Chaetodontiformes; family Chaetodontidae; genus Chaetodon; species Chaetodon striatus. Next base: position 6,849,448 of record JAPZEB010000023.1, on the reverse strand, counting down.
ATACTAATGCGTGTCACTCAGCAACAGGATGGCATCTGTCTTTAACCATTATTAGTTTGTTATTAAGTAATTGTAAAACTCGTGCTTTGTTAAACTTTACACTTAGACATAAACTTTAAAGGAACAGTTCAACCCTAAGTTAAAAATACATGTTTTTCCTCCTACCTGTGGTGCTGTTTATAAGTCTAGATTGTTTTGGTGTGAGTTGCAGAGTGTTGGAGATATTGGCTGTAGCGATGTCTGCCTTGTCTCCAGTATAATGGAATTAGGAGGCACTCAGCTTGTGGTGCCAAAAAAATACATTCAATAAGAACTCAGCAGCAATGTCTCTTTCCAGAAAACATGACTTGGTTACTCAAGATAATACACAGACCTTGTTGTGAGCAGTTTCATGTAGGAACTATTTTTTTCCTACCAAAATACACCTGCCAACTGTATCATGGTGCTATGGCCAATATCTCCAACACTCAGACACTCACACCAAAACAATGTAGATTGATTAATAGCACTACAGGTAAGAGGAAATATATATATGTCCCTTTAAAATTACACTCAAGGACCAATACCCTAAAAGAGTGATTTTAATATTGCCATATACTGTCTACATGCTAAGGTGGTAACAGTGCTTAAGTTCTTACAATAATTACCTTTGTATTCTACTGAATGAGACTATAATAACCTTTAAGTGTTCCTCATGTTGCTGAGGACCCATTGGATCCCCCTCATGGTCCACAGGGGATCACTGGAACTACTTATGGTTCTGGTGAATCACGTTTGCCATTTAACCGTTGCAAACTGTTAGGATAATTCATTCCCAGCTCTCACTGAGGAGATGTTTAACTCTCATTATCGCAGTTGTTTATCCTCGTAGCCTGTGTTGGTTCACGCTCTGCTGATCCACAAGTAAACACAATGCAGTGGTTCAGATCCCTTAACCAGCATGATGTGAGTCTATTGTAGTGAGTCTGTCTGCATTATTAATGCAGCCAGTCAGCTCGAGGACCCTTTGCATTCTTTAAGTGGCCAAAATCATCCCAAATCACCGCACCAGACAGCTGGGCTATATAGGAAAGGACTCATATTCAACAATAATCTCAGGTCCAAGCTTCATTATTAATGCACATTATTTTATTGATCACTTAAAGTGACATTTGTACAACTCTCACATGCATATTTATGGACACCAAAACCTACCACTTGGCTCAATGTCACATAAAGTTTAACTACTATACCTTCATATTGTTGCAATATATTCAGATAATACAAATGTTATAATACAACATCAAAGTTCTGTCTTATATAACATCATAGATCTGTTAGATACAGTTTTTCTGCAGGGGATATTGAGAATGTCCTCACGTTAAGGGGTCAGCACATTGTCTCTGTACGCAATGCTGCTGTAATATTGCTCTTATTATTCCTGCTTGTCATTAACTTCTTACTTAAATTTTTTTTAAACAACTATAGACAGAAATGCAATTTAGAGGCAGCACACAGGGGACGACCAAATGGTTAAGACACTTAGCATATGATGATTGACCTGGATTCATTATGGCCAGGGACCTTTTATGCATGTCATTTTCCCTCTCTCTTGTTCTTAATTTCCTCTCACTTCTCCACTTTCCATCTTCACATAAAGGCAGAAAAATGCTCGAAAGTATTTAGGACACAACTTTAAACCCACTGCACCTAAATTCGGTCAAACTAATGATGTATAAATGAAATGTCCAAGCATGCTGATATACACATTAGAAATATACGTCATGACCGTACAGCCTAAACTACTTCATACAACGGTCCGGTCTGGAGATGTCTAACAATATGTTCTGTCCAAATAAATACACACACTCATTTGGGCTGTGACATCAACATGCAGTCAGAGAAAGAAAACAGAATCTTTACAATTTTTCAGTAAGTCTCAGAGGAGGACCAAGTAGGGGAAATTGATTTCCAATCTCTCAGAATATCCCTCTCAGCTAAAACCAAAGGCTACTGGGTCTCATAAGTTAGCTCAAAAGATGGCACGAGCACTGTGATGATTTCTCCCAAATATTAAACTAATGACTGGCTTAAAATTAATTCATGCATTCATTTTTTTCACATCTGCTTATCCCCTTAAGGGTAGCTGGTGGGCTGGAGCCTATCCCAACTGCCACTGGGTAAGAGGCGGGATACACCCTGGACAGGTCGCCAGACTGTCACAGGGATGACACATAGAGACAGACAATCATTCAAGCTCACACTCGCACCTACGGGCAATTTAGAGTCAGCAGTTAACCTAGCCTGCATGTCTTTGGACTGTGGGAGGAAGCTGAAGAACTCAGAGAAAACCCACGCTGACACAGGGAGAACCCTGAGGGCCCCAAGCTGATTTATAATGATCTTCTTAAAATATCTTCACTTAAGGAAATGAACTGACAAAATACCCTCAGAATATTCAGTTTAGAGAGACATTAACAGAAGACAAGTCGCAAATCTTAACATTAGAGAGCCAGATAATATTTCACATTTTTGCTTTTGAAATTACTTAAATGATTAATTATCAAAATGTTTGTCAAATGAATTTCTGTGAGTAGACTAACTGATTCATCAACTAACTGTTTCAGCACTAGTCTTGACCTTTTTAATTAGACATTGGCTTTGGAGAAAACAATCTCACCACCAGGTCCACTTTATAGGTGTTCTGACACTTTCTGTCACATCGTATGATCTTCGTCAGCAGATGGACTTTGGAACTGCAGATGTTCATTTTATGTGCGTTGTTGATATATTTTTTGATTTGTGCCAATCATGAGAAAAACAAGTCATATATGGAGCTTCATTTCTATACTGTGATGAAACCTTACAGAGTGTTGGTGGGTTTACCTGAGACTCCAGCCTGGGAATATGAAATATATTGTAACATTAGTATTCACAGCAGGTAGCCTTCGCTGTCTCAAATTACTTTCTATTTCCTGTAAATCTAAACCTCATCAGGTTGTACAACGGTCTGCAAAGGAGGAGGAAGTTAATGTGAATCCAAATATGAGCTGAGACTGAAGCTGCACTACAGCATTTTAATGTAAACATCAGCCTGAGTCACTAAGTGAGACTGCAACAGAGAAAAACAGCTCATCTTCACTGACACGCTGCAGATTCACTCTGTTTACCAAATGAAATTCTGGTGTCTGCTTGTATAAAAACCCGCAGTAACAGTAGTAAACAGCAGCATGTCTACAGAAGGCTGGACTCACCGTTATGCTTTGCTTTCATTTTCGTTGCATGTAGTCACCTGTCATATGAGACATGACACACCGTCCTTGTTGGCAAACATGAGTGTGTGTGCAGTTTACTGACATCACTGACATCAGATGTTGCAGTAAGTATCAGGGCAGCTCTCCCGCCAGAGAGAGCACAAATCTGACCTGAAACACACAGTAGAAACTGAATCATGGTACAACAGTATGCCAGAGGCGTGAACTTGAGTCAAATGACTCAGACTTGAGTCAGACTCAGGTAACAAAATGGATGACTTTAGACTTAACTTGACAAAATTGAAAATGAATTGCAACTTGACTTGGACTTTTAATACTAATGAGTCATGACTTCATTTGAACCTCAGCAGTTTGACTAGAAAAGACTTGATACCTTCGCCCAAGCCCAAAAATAGAAAAATATATTATTCAAAAAGTGCGCCATGAAACAGTTCATTTACCTTCATTTCCTGAATCGACGAACATTAACACTATTAATTCCCTGTAAGTTGCCTCTTGATTTCCCAGTTCCACTTTGAACCAATCTGGCACCATCCAGTCAAGTTGCAGTTGGAAAAAAATGATGCCAAAGAATTTTATAATTTGTTAAACCAAAAACATATTGCAGCATGCTAAATATGCAGGTTGAAGATTATAAACGAAGAGGCAACAACTTACAGCCTAGTTCAATATTTGAAATTGCAGCAAGAACAATAAGTCAAAGCTAAAATTAACATTGTTAGCGAGCTAATGCTTAGCTAACGTTAGCTACACAGCTAAGTAACTTTTTTTACAAACTTCTTTTAACAAGTAAACACAAATTTTCAAAAGAATTTCTTATTTTTTTAAAATTGTAATTTATTAAAAGTGCATTGTGACTTTTTTAGGACTTAAGGTTTAGGACCTGGTACTTGACTTGAAACATACCTGTGACTTGCAAGACACTGCAATAGTCCAATCTCTGCATTAAGCTCTTGTAAGGCAGAAACAGGGGCGTAAATGTAGAAAGCGTAGGCAGTGTGATTGCACTGGGGGCCCTGCCGTGGAGGGGCCCGTAGAGAGAGCAGGCCCTTGCAAGTGATTCAGATTGTCACCTTGGAAATAAACCTGTGTACAAACATAAACAGTTAAAAAATATATATTATTATGTGTGGATACATTTTCTGTTTCAGAGCTGAGAACACTACAACAGAATAAAGCTCATGTGGGTCTAAAAAAGAAAACAAACACTCTGTGGGTCCACAAAATCAGTCCTTCATTCATTCATTGTCTGTGGAGCAGCTCCAGGCTTTATACTCTACGACATCACAAGTTTGAGGCTTACTTCTCTGGTTTCTGCTTTTGAGACAAAGGAGCTCATGTTCACAAATATTGATTGGACTTTCCAAGGCCATGGAAATAACACGCTAGAATTCTTTGTTTTGGTGGTGTTTACCTGTAATATAAATGCAGCTTTGAGCATATGGACGACCCAACAGATTAATTACATAGAATGATGATATATTTCAACATATCTTTTCTTAAAATACTTCAAATAAATATTAGTACAACACTTTGAGAAATAAAGATAAACTGTGCAGCTTCCTTGGGGAGACTTTTCATTTCACAGCCTCACTGCATTACAGGACATTCGTCTCCAGACGTACTAGGCAGCATCCTTACAATTATTCATACATCAAAATACATAAAACAGCAAATATCAACTATAAAACACAATACAAGCAAAAAGTTTTGATTCTTTCTGTCAAACTTAATAACAAGGAATTGATTTAATAGCATGTTGGTGCCTAAGTTTCAGTACCTGTAACAAAATGAAACTGTTTTTGATGCCTTGCTTTAAGAAATTTAAACTTGATTTCTGCTTGTTACTGTTGATAACAGATATAAGAGGTATTGAGCTTTATATTCGGCTCAAATGGAAACACAATACTTTGTTGTAAAACTGAAGATTGAAACTTTGATGTATGTCCTGTCCCATCGCAACTGCAGCACTGTCCTTCTCTGAGTCAGGATCACTTTAATAGCACATAAATAGATTTATAACTAAGTGGGTCTAATGGAAATCATATTGTCCCTCATAAAAACTGATTGTGCTCACTGCAGCTGCTTTGTCCCATATTCCAAAGGACTCCGCTTGACTATGTGAGGCGCTGAAATCTTCTGATTTCTCATCTGTTTAACTTTAAATATCTTCCTTCTGCATCAGCTGGGCTGCATCCTAATCTGTGAACAATAAACAGATGGAACGAGGGACGAGATAAGCAGCAGTTCCTCGATTTGAAATAAGACTCCTCGCGTTGGAAAGCTGAAGACAGACATTGCAGGACGAGGCTAAAGGGTGAGGTGATCGGCTGAGTGCACTTAAGGGCAGCAGGAAGTCAAAGTCCAGATACATATCGCTCCTGTCCGATAAAAAGCTTGCATCACCAAAATGTCAACTGCTTTTTTTTTTTTTCTTAAAGATGAAAGACAAAAAGCAGTTTTAAGCTCGCTGACCGTGCATTGTGGAAACACGAGACTCAAGAAAATTTGATTTGCAAGGTCTTCCCATTACAGCATCACCGTGCTCCTGGAGATCATGCTAAATCTCTCTCACACAGAGGAGAGCATTGCTGCACAGTAGTCAGTTCACATAATTTCTTTTGGGAAATACTCTCAGTGCAATAAATGCACTCAAGGATTAAAAAAATAGTGCAGAGGTCAACTTTGACTTGACATGCAGGTTAAGGTCTACGTTCCACACCCTACTTTATCTGATGTAAGAACTCCGACATAAAGGTACTTCTCTTCCTGCTTTCCCAGTTTTATTTCTTTTCTTTTATCCATTTATAACCAGCTCTGCTCTTCCCAGCCCAGTTTCTCTCCTGTCACTTTGTGGTTTCCTTGAATGTAGTCTCGCAGACCTTATTACCATGGCAACAGATGGCAAAGTCCATCTTAGGAGAGTATGTGTATTACTGTAAGTGCATGCCTATGAATGAGAGTGTATGTGTATATTGATGGGGTGTACCAAGGTTTTAAGGATGAAATAGTTTCCACCTTTAACCAGAATAAACATGGTGTGACTTAAAGCTGATAAGAAGGAACACCGAAGGGTGTGGTGAGACTGGGCGTTGTCAAGATGTTGCATTAAGTTCGTCGGACAAGTCACAAAACATGATCAAATATTTGTCTGCTGTTCGTTGGCTAAGAGACACCCGTAAGAACAAATATCAGGCGATAGTTGACAGATCGTTCCATGCTAGTTGAAGGCCATGTTGGTTCTTCTGTCAGCTGCTCCGCCACTCCACTCCAGACTGAAATATCTCTGCTGTTTTTGGATGACTGCCATGAAATAGTTTATGTCCCCTCAGTTTGAATTGTTATATCCTTGGTGTTCCGACTATTTATCTAGTGCCATCATCAGGTCATCAGTTTAATTTGTCCAGGGCTTTGATTTATGACCAAATACTTGCAGAACTGATGACATTTCCTTCAGCCTCAGATGTGCTTTGTGGTTGTGTCTGAAATCATGCACGATCCACTACATGAATAACACTCAGTAGTCTACAGTGAACAGTAAATTGCAATTTTGGAATTCGTCACTGAGAAGCACAATGACACAGAACTGTAATTTTTGTATTTATAAAAAGCAATAGGATTGTCAAAGCTTTCATTTCATTTGGGCAAGAATTCAGACACTAATGTAAAATGGCATAAAGCAAATGTAATGTACTCTGTAGCAAATAGGGAGCGACTGCATTTAGTGTTAGTTAAAAAAAAGTTAGCACACGACAGGCTAAGTTAAGATGGTAACCATGGTAAACAACATACCTGCCAAACTTTATCATGTTAATATAATGGGAGTATTTAGCCTCACAGAGCATGGCTGTAGAGTACTAGACCTCTTTTCACTTACTGCTAAAGGTAATTTGTGGTGCTGTAAATCACAAGTCTTATCTTGATAGAATATTATATTGATTCTTTGATAACGATATGATGTTTGCTGAATTCACAAAGCCTGCCACAGTACGATTTTGATTTGATTCCATTCAGGGCTGGCAAATGATATGAGACCATGTCAGTAAGGTGCTAGCACTGTTTAAATCATTAGGAAGGAGGTGTGCGTATCTTAAAGATGACTATATGTACTGTCATTGAATAGTTATATCAGTGTATCGAAACAGCCATAGGAATAACCCATGCTGATAGTTAGTAATGACCATGTTAGCATTACAGCCACAACCATTTTTCTGTTCAAAGGGTTGGGAGGGTCAGTTGGAGTTACCAATAACAAAAAGGTGCATAACTTTTAAACAAATATATATATATGTACACACACACTGTTTTGCAACATGCTCTTTCATAACTCATAAATCAGTTGTCATAGGGAGGCACCATTGGACTAGTGACAAGTGTGTGAGAGGTTGTGTGGTGGCTGTGGCTCAGAGATAGAGCGGGTCATCCACCAATGGGAAGATTAGCTGTTCGATCCCCAGCTCCCGCAGTCCACATGTTAAAGTGTCCTTGGCCAAGATGTTCCATCGGTGTGTGAGAGTGTGTAAAGGATTACTGAAGTGACACCAGCATGGTTGCCTAGGCTACCATGCTGGTGTCACCTGCCGCTCATGACCAGTGTGTGGGAATGTGTGTGTAAATAGGTGACTGTCACATGTAGTGTAAAAGCACTTTTACTGGTCAGAAGACTAGAGAGGCTGATGTCAGGATATGAAACTAGATATCATGTTCAATTTTGAATATTGTAATGTTGTCAAGAACTGTTTGTTTCCTGGTTTTAAAGGCTGCATTAAAGTAAAGTGATGTAATTTTCTGAACCTACCAGACTGTTGCAACTCTTCTATTATTTGCCTTTATCCTCTTACTCATTATATTTACATGACTAATGATTATTTAGCAAAAATCTCACCATGCATTTATTTTGTAAAAGCACCAATAGTTCACCCTACACTATGGTGGCAGTATGGATATGGAGGTATTTGGTAAAAAATATTGTGATATTTGATTTTCTGCATAACGCCCAGCCCTGCTGCAGGTTAGAAAATCACTGTAGCTCAGTGAAGACAAACAGGCCTAAACATCCTCTCCCTGTCCATATATCTACCTGGGTTGTGTTTTCCAACAACATCTAAGCTTGAGGGCTCCTGGAAGTGATTTCGATCCAGATTCCTCTCCTCTTTTGTGTTAACTGACCTGTAACTGTGGGAAAGCAGCAGAGGTATCATTGGTTACACTGTGTGACCCAGCTGTGCATTATTTGAACCTGTCTGACAGGTTTGCAGAGGTTCATGTTATCATCTCGCATAATAGAGAGTTTCTCTGCCCTCTTTTAGTGTCCGTTGGAGCCTTTTGTTGCAGGTTAAAGCAGCGTCTGTGTTCTCACAGGGAACAGAGTGACGCTCTGTTGCTCTGAGGTTCACAGTCTGCTCTCAGCACTTTGTTGACAGGGGAGGATGCTGTGGCAGGCTGACCTCCCCCCACCACCACGTCCAGACCTACGCTCCACATTTCTCGTCTTTTTTTGTGCTGATCTCTCATCTCTACGTTGCTTTATATGTCACTGCTTTCATCTCTCTCTCTTTTCTGATGTTTCCACGGGTTCCCTCTCTCCGTCTTTGTCTCCGTCTCCTGCTTCTCTTGTCCATCCATTCTCCTGTTTCTCTGCAGTGAGAGCTGCTGACCGAGGAGTTTCAGGCCTCTCGGGTGTCATTACTGACATCCGAGCTGGGAGAAAGGGCCTTTTTACTTTCTCTCTCCCTCTCACACACACACACACACACACACACACACATGCACAGTCACACACACTCACATAGGCATGCCAAACCTGGCTGCGACACAAAAACGCATGCCCATATTATGAGTGTGGGACATATGGAGTTACACATTTGATTTACTTAGTAGAAGATTGAAAACAGGCTGGCTTTAGTTTATTATTGCGATAAAGTTCACAGCAGAACTGTTAGTGGCACAAATATCAGGTTCTCTTCAAACAACTTGCTGATAAATCATCCAGTTTAATATGAAACCAGATTTTTCTTTAAGGCACCCCTGGCAACATTTATGAGTAATATATATGTATGTGTCTCCAACTGTGGAGAGTGACAAATCAAGTTCAACATGACATATAAATCTCTTTCCTGCGGACTGCCAGCTGTTAGTGAAGGCTTTATTATGGAAAGGAAATTGGAGAAGCAAAAACCTTATATTGTACCAGTTTGTCTCTTCTCTGTTGTTGTTGTTGTTGTTGTTGTTGTTCCCAAATGCTCACAAACATATGAAACTGACTTAAAAAAAAATCAGTGCAAGAAAATTCTACCCAACTGCAACTGCTTTGGCAGGAAAAAACTTCAGCAGCATATTAAAACACAATTTAATTATTCCAAGGAAACCTTCCGATTCAAATATGGATTAAAGTTTTGAAGGGGTCACAGAGCTAATTATTTTTATATGGCATCCAGAGCTCATTAATTAAGGAGGAAAAACAGGACACTAAGAGAAAACAAAATGCATTTGGACTTCTGTGAAAACATAACAGCAACTCAGAGAAACTGTTTAAACCTCTGATGCAGAGTGGGATTGTGACAATAGCCCCTCATTAGTGAACAGTGTTGGGGCCACCTAGTTACATGTAATTAAATTACACAGTAAATGTAACTGTAATCTGTTAGTTATTATGATCAAAATGTAATTAAATTACAGTCATTAATGAAAATGTTGTTGATTACAAAGGGGTTACATCTGAATGTTTTCTTTTAGTAAGAAGTTTATATGAATGAACCCTAACCCCCGTGAATGAGTTAGGGGCCGCCATAACTTTGTTGTATGAAGTAATAGGGTAGTATAGATAACACTCAGTTCAGTCAGTTCATTAACCCCAACAGAACAGTCACATCTAAAACATTTGATAAGACTCACACCATCACCCTGCATTCAGAGGATGGGAAATTCAACTTCTGCTGGGAAAAATATGGAAACAATTTGAGGAGACCAGCTCAATATCCCAAGACCTGATATGTACACAAAAACAGATAAATAAATGCAGTGTGGTCACCCCCCCAAAAAAATCCAGTCACTTCAAAAACTAGAGAGTTATGAAGATTGAACAGACAGTTTCAGCTAACCCCATATTTAATAATAATTAAAAAAAAAAAAGCTGGCAAAACACAAAGAAAGAATCTGTGATTAATGGTTAGTTGTATGATCTCCTGCAGAAAGATTTAGTATCAACAAACTGAACATATTTGTTCCCAGTCTAAGAGAAGTTAAGTTTCTAATAAAATTCAAAAATATGAAAATATGCAGTGAGAAAAAAAATTAACCAATATAAAAGTCATCTGGCAGAACTGGGAAGTGAATATATAAGCACTCGTCATAAGGGCAGTAGGGCATCTTTTTTTAAATCTACTCTAAATATACAAATTTCTTCTTTGTTGTGATACAGAGATTCAGAGTTATTGTTACACTTTTTTTCTTTGTGACTTTTATGACTTCATACATACTGTACAGCACTGCACTTCATAAAAACTTGGAATCAGCTGTTACATTGATTTTTTTCTTCTTCAGTAATAAGTATTTTAACAGATAGAAACAGTATTTACATTTGAAACAGTTTTGGCCCCAGAGGAAAATTAAATAAATCAAACTTCTGTTTAGTCAGCGTCCCCACAGTGTTGCATGATGGGGAAGAATGTGTTCAGAACTTTGATTTTGAATTTGATTTTAAGTCCGAAGAAGCGTCGGGTGACCCTCGAGCACAACGCTGCAATTAAACTTTAATTAATTCGGGAAGCCTTTTTTCTTTGGGCTCTCTGCAGTCTGCTCAGTGGTTAGATTGAACAGGTTTAACTGTGATTTATCAGTCCACAGTATGTTCAGCTGATATTCCCTGATCCATTTCCAACACGTTGGCTGTTTATTCCAGCTGGTTATTGGCATGATTATGCAGTCACTGAATAAGGAACCTGCTCCTGTTTAAATCTGAGCATGTATCTTTGATACAAATATACAAAGCTTCTGGTTTCTTTTACCAATGACTTATAACTTCTGTTATTCTTATTAAACCGCTGCTCAGAGGGATCTTCATCTCTTTCAGCCCTTTCACTCTTCAGTCGGGTTGAACCGTTTTAAAGCTTTTTGTCCTGATCTACAAAACAAACCATTTATACAAAATAACATCTATCTGTAAAGAGGACTTTCTACAATCTAAAGGCATCAAGGACACTTAAAGCAGCATATTTTGTGATTAAACATTGCCAAAAAAGGTCTTCAGATTTATGTCTGTTCTGTTTGGAAATGGACAAAAGTGAATTAATCTCAAAGTTTCAGCAGAAATATCAGATGTAGAAAGTGTTGTGATAAACATTTGAACTGAATAAAAAATAAAATAATTTTTTTTTAAATTTACCCAGTATTGCCCCTTATGTAAAATGTGTGTCTCCTCCTTTGTCTCCTCAGATGACACAGATGGCCCTCCTGCTCCGCCTGCTGCAGAGCGCCAGGTGAGAAAGAAAGAAGACAGACACACAGCACTTTACTGTTTCAATGGTGTCGGTAAAATGTATTTCATTATAGAATTTAATTACATATCAGTTATTACAAGACCTTCATGTGTCACAAAAGGTTTTCCCAGGTGACATAAACTAGATTTTACGCATTATTAAATTCACTTCACCCTTATTTTTAAACATTGAACAATGTTTGGATTAATATTTAATACAGTGACAACTGCTTATAGTGATCACGTCTGTGCGGGTGATTATTACAACCAATTTTTAATTCTTTATTCTCATGCAGATTACTATCTAATTGACATTTGTCTGTTAATTACATTATGTAATAAAACAGGACAGCTTTGCTTATCACCCTGCTTACAGTCATTATCAGGGCTTCAACCACAGGTGCTTTTACAGTGCGTATTTGTTTTCAGTCTCCATCACTAGCAGCTGTTATTGTTTCTCATTGTTTGACCAGTCTAAACAAAGGTAGCCTGAGGAACGCCAAGTTTAGCTGCTGCTTAAGCTTGGAGCAGCACTAGCCTCAGGGGGACAGCTGACAGTAGACGAGTTCCTGCAGGGCAAAATATCATTGGAGTCAAGTTAAGAAAATAAATAAATAAAGTTACTGTAATTTTCAACTTTATTTCCATAAGCTGTCGTGTCTGAAAAGACTCAAAATGAACACTTAAAGTGGACTACTTCATTAGCCCACTATAAATAAATTATTTACTGCGTCCTAAGCTTTTTGATCGTATATGCTGTTGTTTGCTGTAACTGTGATCACTGTAAGTAATCTCCACAGTACTTGACCTTTCTAAAGACATCTCTGTTGTCATGTTACTGCTAATTTAAAAGGTTTTGTCTTAGATCTCTATCATTGGATGCTTACTATTAAGGATAAGAGTAGGGATGGGAATCAAGAACTGGATCCAGTTGAGTACTGGGTCTAATTTGTCAAAATCATCCGGCCCCAAGCTTATCAATTCCTTTTATTGATGCCGGCATGTTTTCTGCTGTTTGCACATTACAAAACAATGATGTCAAACGTATGTGTCTACGCTGCTGGAAACCTGCAACAAGAAGGAGTCAAGGTGAAATGGAAGAAATGGTCCAAAGCGTGGCTTCATTTCATAGAGAAAGATGACAACAGTTTTGCGTGTTATGTCTATAAAATGACAAATTCAAGTACATGTGGAAACACCAGCCATATGCTGTTACATTGTCTATACAACAAAGGCTTCAAGTCCAGGAATGCCATTTATTTGACACTCCATGCACGTGTGCCACTTCTTCCCAACCGAGCAGCACATCCGTAACTGAGGGTAAATATCCTGTAATAATAACATCAGCGCCACGCAGGCACTCTGTGTTCAGACTCAGAGATAATAACACAGTTGCACTGGTGCTGAAAATGTGTGTAGGCCCACTTTTTTTCCACATAGAAGATTGATCAGGTATCGATAAGGGAATCAATAAAGAACCAGACCAACAAACAGAATTGATAGTGGCACTGGTATCAACAAAATCTTATCGATTCCCATCCCTGCACGAGAGGTGGCTGGTTTAGAGAGCAAATTTCTGTCAGCTACTGCCAGCACTCCAAAAACTGCTACATGTGTTTACAAAAGGCCCTTTAACACAATGTCACATGATCGTCCGTATGATCAATCAAATGCACCATAAAGAGTCTTTAATGTGAAACTAAATGTTTTGTTTGAGTACGTTAGTTTGCATCTGACTGGGTGTTTGGCAGGATCATGACAAACTTGGTATTAGTAATGCTTTGGTAAAGAACAAACTGTTGACTATGGTCCTGTTGTATCTCCTCATCCATCATTCAGCTGGTCCAGTCACTGGGTGTGGCCATCTACCGAGCTCTGGACTGGGGACTGGATGACAGCGAGGAGCGAGAGCTCACCCCACAGCTGGAGCGCCTCATTGAACGCATGGCTGGGGGGGACCAGGTCGGAGAGGGCAACAGCACCGCTGGGAATGGTACCAAAGATGAGGGGTACAGCGGCCAGGAAGAAGAGGAGGAAGAAGAGGAGGAAGAGCAGGAGGGAGTGATAAGGCCGGTGTGTACGTTCCGCCAAGTGATGGCGCTGTGTGCGTCACGGCTGGCTAACCCGAGCTTGGCTCCGGAGCACTACCAGGCTGTCTGCAGAGCTCTGTTTGTAGAGACTCTGGAGCTGCAGACCTTCCTCATCAAGATCAGAGACGCTAAGGAGGTACGTTAAGTTGTCTTTTTAATTGAACACCTGTTTACTTGTATAATAATGTAGCTGAAGACATGTACAGAATGAATAGGGGAAAATAGATGCGTGACCTGCTTTTCAACTGTGGACTTAGACTGCTCCTGCCTTCAGTGGTCTGCAGCTCGCTGTGTGTGTGCACTCTTTGAATATAAAATGCTTATAGCTCAGCTCGATTAATATTCTTGTTTACACACTACAGAGCAGAGACTTAACATCTGAAGATGCCACCTCCACAGTTGTTTTTTCAGGGCTCAGCTTCAAATCTAGATTCCTTTTGTGTCAATGCAGTGGTTTACCCTTGTTAAACCGTTTATATACAAACAGGTGGTAGGCTCTGTGTCATTTAGCAGATGGATGTCCAGATGTGCCACAAAAAGTTCTTGCTCTCTAACAGTGCAGCAATAATTTGAACGCTCCACAGTAAGTAAGCTATGGGGCCATTTGGGTTAAGCAGACTGAGGATTAGTTCCTTTATAGTTTTACCATTGCTTCCATCAATAATAATAATAATGTATTCACCAAGTGTAATAAAGATACCCTGAGGTTCCTTGCAAACAAGGTTCTGCAAGGTTAAAGTACCATGAACCCCAGGGCTACCACTTTTTCAAAGGCTGTACCCCAGGCACTATCAGGACTCAACTAGTGCTCTGTCCAAACAGCACGAACACCAGCCACGCTTAAATTTTCAAACAATAATACATAAATAATCACTCATGGCTGTAGTTTAATTTTATAACTGTTGAGGCTCCAAATACAAGTCAAGTAATCATTGTAAGATCATCGTGAAGCAAACATGTTCAGCGCAGACACTGCATCACCAAAAGGTACAAGGCGACTAACTGTAGGCCAATATTAATCTCTCTTACACAAAGTGCACGCATATGGACACTTACACACACATACACACACACACACACACACATGAAAGTGAGCCCTTTCCTTAATGCCATGAAGTCTAAATGGACACAATAAAAGGGAGCACCAATGTCCAAACACAAAACTCACACACTGGCAATTGAAGGCTGCAAGTCCACAAGTGGTGGAGGCATAAGAATATTGTACAAATCAATTAATAAAAACTGCAGGTATTAGAGTCCATTCCTGCCTCTAAAATGTATTCCTCCTGGCTTAACTTGCAGCATGGCAAAGTCCCTGATTAGGGCTTCAACAATGTCACTTTCCAATGATGATTTAAGCAATAAGCCCCGAGAAACCGTGGGTTACAGTGATTTTACAACGGCTGAGGGGCGTTCTAAGGCACGACGCGCAGCGGATAAAACGGTTACCCTACATATAGCCCATAAAATAAACACACACAAAAAAAATCAACAATTTATTGGTAATAATGCAACAATAAAATTGAGAACTATTCATCCTTCCACCAAGCAAGATCGAGTGGACAGAATGGTTTCCAAGCAACACAGACGCTAAGATTGGTTTGTCATCTAGCGCAATCATCATGTCACATCAGGCTATTTGGGCTCATTAATGTCGAATTGGATATTTCCATTAATAGTGCAATTGTTAAAATAGTGTTCAATTATGTTTGGACTCCTCTTTGCAGGGACGGTGGCGTGCATTTCGCGACAGGTGCGTTTTTGCACAGACGTATGCCTAACATCGGTTGTGCCACTGCCTGAGGCAAGGACATTGCTCCACCATCACCTGTCATCATAATTTGGATGCCAGTACAACTGGAGAGAACTCTCACACTTATGTCCCGTCACAGACATAATCTGCCATTCCTCTAGGCCAGCATTGGACAGTTTTTGCACTGTGGTGCTTCTCAGGCAGTGATTAGTGTAGATGGTCTCAGTGCCAGCTGCTTTGCAAATGCGAGGCAACATGCCTGCGAGGAAATTTACCCCCATAAGCTCTCTGCTTTTGGGCAAAATTAATTAAATCTCTTTCGAGCAGCATTTCAGAGATATTTATTAACCTTATGTTGTATATGATATCATCATCCCCAGAATTAACCTCTATGGTGTCTGGATTTTTTTCTAGTCAGTCCTGTTAAAAAAGACCTATTATGCTTATTTTTAGGGTCATACTGATGTAAGTATTATAAAAAATGTATTATTGGGGTCTAGTGGAATAGATTTATGTGCTTTAATGTTCAAAACACATTATTTGTCTTGTCCTGCTCATTGCTGCAGCACCTCTGTCTGAAACGTTGCGTTTGTGCTTATGTCCCACCTCTCCAGCAGCCCAGTCTGCTCTTATTGGTCAACTCGCCCAGTCTGTTGTGATTGGTGCAACGCTTAGAGCATGTATTGGAAACGTCACGCCACTTACCTTATCAGACTTCAACTCTGGAGGCTGGTGGAAACAACAACTGTTGCTAAGCTAACGACGGTGGCCATCTGCCATTATTGATTTTAGTGAAAAAACACCAGTCAATAGACTCCGAAGCACTTTTGCAACAAAGACTGGAGCAGGACATTTCACAGTGGTAAGTTTTGATTTGTAGCCGTCGTAGCCATATGTCTGTCCTCTGACTGAATGAAGTTGGAAACGTCTGCTGCAGATTACAAAAGGTTTCTAGAAATATAATCAATTACTACATAACATGGAAACACCAACAGCAGCACTCAGCTGTTATATGACGTGGTGTAAAGCATAACTCCTTTTATATCTAAGCAGGCTTATCTAAGATCAGACTAATGTAGCTTGTATTGGGTAATAATACTAAAGTTATTA
>JAPZEB010000023.1:6812665-6830390 GCA_029783705.1 Chaetodon striatus | reverse complement strand
GATCTCTGTCAATCACAAAGGGATTCAGCCTTTTAGACAATGCCTCCAATCATCATGTATACATCGAGCGTCCTCTCCTGCCTACCGCTCCATGAGGTCCCACGGAAGCTAAGCCTCCTTGGAAGTGACGATTTTGTCACATTTATCCAATGACCATCTCGCTTTGCTGCATGAAAAAAACCTGCTAAGCGCTGTCCCATAGAAATGCTTGGAGGCTCCGTGTCCACTGTGCTGACAGGAGAATGTATGACAGGGAGGTCGCGTTGAAAACTGGTGATAAACATCTGAAGTTTAAACATCATAGTCATGATGTGAAACGCATCCTAGCGCACGTTTAATGCAATGTAAATTCTTATTTTAATGTAAATTCAATAGCACACATTTGACCATTTCTTCTATGAAATTTTAGGGGAAGTTCAGCCTCCCTTGTCTCAGAGCAGTCGCTACTGGTGTCAATAACTCCTTCAATGTCTTTTAGATGGCTAATTAAGGTTCTATGATCAACTCTATCAAAAACAGAATTTTAGTCAAGTAGGACCGTTCACCAGCATCAGTAGCAAGGAGGAGAGCAAGCACTTTAAAGCAGTTGAGCTGTCACAAGAGATCTTAAAGGGGCTCTATGCGAAATTAAATGTCTATGAGTTTTCTGGACATGGTTCTCGACATGGAGGTGGCTGAGCCAGCGGCTAGCAGCTAATTGTGCTTACTCCGTAACTGCTCTAAACAACAGCGACAGTGCTGACAGAGCTAACGGTGTTAACCAGGGGGAACCGGAGGGTGGGCGACACGCTTCTGTGACAACACTGTCCCAATGTCAGCTGTAACCACAGGGCACAGTGCAAAGCAGCGGCAATGAGCTAGCAAGTGGGATACACACATGCACTGATATACACATGTGGCTGAACAAGCTTACCACAACAAAGAAGAAGCTGGGATAACAACACATACAGAGGTAGCGTGACTTTAATCTCTGTTCAGGCCAACATTACTCCACTGTACTTTACACAGTAAACTGATTTTTGCTGCTTTACTAATGGTCTGAATGTTGCATACAGAACCTTTAAATGCTGAGAGCAGCTAAGAAGAAGAACTTGAGGAGAAAATATTATGAGATCGTTCTTTCATCTGTGAAACCTATAAGAAGAAATGCTTTTATCTTCCCTCGACTTTGTTCAAATAGGGCACGAGGACATGGAGGGCAGACAGGAGTGAGACTGTGTGGGACTTAGACTCCTGATTGTCATTCAGAGACCTTGGAGCCACCGTCCTCCTTTCAGGCAGTCCACTGCAGCATGTACTGTACAAGCATTGTTACAGTTAGAAAACATTATGTAGCAGGCATACATGAGGCAATCACCTTGAGGCCTTCTCCACGGGCAGATACATAATTCAGCCCCACAACACAAATATTAATGAAGACTTCTCTCAGCCTTCTGTCCTCACAGCAGAGATCATCAGTGAACTCTGCAGTTCCCCTCAGCTTCACCTCAGCTTCTTCAAGCTCCTTGGTTTGTTTTTATGGCCTCAACTTAACTGTTTTGGTTCAGTTTAACAGCTCTTATCAGCTCCCATCAGGCAGCTGTTATCAGTGATAAAGCTCTGATAAACCCACTGTACTGTACCTGCTTAGCACTAAATGCCAAAGTTAGCAACTAGCTGGTGGATATAGAATTTAGCTGCTAAAGAGCACAATATTTATTTTAAGGGTTTGTTGGAAACCAAAACAAAGCTGAAGAGAAAGTGCATGCTGGACTTATTGGAGATTTTCTAGGTGGCCAGAAACACAACTCCAAATATATGCTAACATTGCTGCTGGATGTGCTAAAAGGTAAATATGCTACCATGTTCTTGTATTACCAGGTGGACGGTGACATTCCTACCAGAGTGAAGAGAAATGCCCATGAAATGATACTGGATTTCATCAGATCAAGACCTCCACTTAAACCAGTGAGTGGGTTTTACCTTCATATTGAAGTCCAGTTTGAAGAAGGTTTAGTGTGCAATTTTTGTTTTCCTTTTACAGTATACCCTGAAACCCTGAGTGTGTATCATACAGAAACAGTAGAGATTGCTGTATGCAATAAGCAGGCAGGTAGAAGAATACTTGTATTGATAAAAGTCAATATTTTTTTCCATTGTTTTGTCTGAAAATAGGATTAGCATAGTTTGACAGACAAATTAAATTAGTTGCCAGGTTGGCGTCCAGGCATCAGCTTTTGGTTGCCAAACTGAATATATCCTTGCTATTTTGAGTCACCTTATATTTTGAGTATAAAGATACTGTGCAGCTATACGTCAGCTTCATAATGAAAATGTGACATAAAAGAATGTTTAAAAGCTTTGTTAGAGTAACCGAACAATCCTCTTTGTAGTTTGTGTTTTATCTTATTATATTAAATATCTGATCATATCTCTTTATTTAAGGTTCATCTTTTTCTCTGTCAGTAGAATCAATTTGCACATTTGTTTGTGATGTTGATGGTTAGTCGTGCATTCAACAGTCAAACAACTTAATTTGCTATGTTGAAATTGGGTTCCTGCACATCATCCAACAGCATGTGACCAAATGAAGGGCCTCTAAACTGAAGAACAGACTTTCCAAGGGAGAAAAAAGGACTGGAGAACACTGATCAGTGTATTGACCTCAATTCTTTTTGCACTTTTAAAGCCTGTGATTGGTCAGTGAAGTCCTTTCTTCTCACGTGGAAATTTAATTTACTTCTCAATGGTCTCTAAAACAGATGCCCTAGCCCATGCAAGTAAACACACCAGTGCACATGCTGTGATGTCCAATTCCAGTTCTGACTGTAGCAGCAATATTTAAATATAACTGATACAAAAAATAATTAAAATGAATTAATTTTAGTTTTGCTCTTTCCCTGTCCCTATTTTTATGTTAGAGTTGTTACCACTTATGACAACCAAGGGCCAAGTTATTTGTCTTTGTCTTGGGCCCGGAATGAACTCTAGTGTAACATGATCTAAGCCTGGACCTGTGTATTTTGAGATCAGCTGACTAGACAAGCAACCAAGTATTAATGCAACCATGAGCCCCTAACAATAGTTTGTACTTGATACTATAATATTCTAACTAATAAAAGCTGACATTGATACATTACTGATACATGATGATAGTAACACTAGCTTACATTTTTATATGACTAGTTTAGTGTGATACATGGCTAACATTAGCGTCCCCCTGATATATTAATTGTTCCTAATAGGCCTGTAGACATTATTGGTGCCACCAGCCTCTAGTTGATAAGTGATACATTCCTAACACTGCTAGCTTTGATACTCACTAATATTAGCTTCTAATGCACTAATTACTATTAAATTACAGATATGAATAATACACACTCAGAGATTTGTTTTAAATCCATCTATTAATTTAGAATAACTTTTCTGTGATTATATATAACTGTACTGGATATATGTGTTATATCAGTTTATCAGGCATTTTATTTGATCAGTCAGCAGTGTTCATCACTGATATCATGGCTATGGTGCTACAGTAGTTGCTTCATTACATTGTAAGAAATTATACTCAAACTGTATCACTGGGTTTGATTGTAACTGTATTATTTCATGTTATTCTGAGTTGGAGTTTTATTGTCCAAAAATGGTGTAAACGCTGTTTCAAAATCTTTTACACCCCGTTCATAAACACTGAAGACATTTTTGAATGGGTTTTTACATCATATCTTTAAATCTTGGCACTTTTTTCACCCATACATGTATGTACTGATGAGATTTTGGTGGTCAAAGGTCAAGGTTGCTGTTACTTTGCATTCGCCTCATTCTCATGAACATGATATCCCAAAAAGGCCTTGAGAGATTTTCCTCAGATTTGGCACAAACATCCACTTGACTCAATGATGAACCGATTAGAATCGGCAAATCAAAGGTCAAGGTCACTGTGACCTCACAAAACACATTTTTGTCCATAACCAAAGAATTCATTCATTACATATGACAAAATTTAACGCATATGTGTAATAGGATGAAAATATTAAGTGATGAGGGTCAAAGGTAAACTTCACTGTGACATCATAATGTACTGCAAAAACCCTTTTCTGGCCATTAGTCAAAACCATAGCTTGAGAACAAGAGGAAACATTTGGTCAGATACTGAATAAGTGACTCTAATCTTGGTTGTCCACCTTGAAACTGTGCTGATTGTGTAGATCCTCTGTGCTGCCAGGGGAAAGATGTATGTAAAGCATCCATCGTTTTCACAGACGTAAAGATGTAAACTGTAACTGAAGCTTGACTGGTTCATGGACGAATACAACTGTGAGGCAGTCATTCTAGTTTGAGATTGCCCAGAAGTATGGATGTGCTCTAATTATTCCTCCTCATTAGGTTTCAGAGCGCAGCCTTCCGCCTCCTCCACCGCAGCAGCAGTCCCTCCATGACCAGGTCCTGGCTGAGATCAAGCAGGAGAGAAAGCTCAGGCCTGTGGTCCTGCCCAGCTCCAGACGTAAGGGGACAATCATTCACAGTTTTTTTCATTTGACCTTGTACAACCAAGAGCAGACCTTGTTTTGTTTCCATCAGACAGACACAAAAGTACTTAACAATAAAATAGTCTAAAATGGTGTATTGGCTGTCAGTGGCGCCAGAAATTTTTAATAGGGAAAGTCTCAAAAACCAAAAGAATCTGAATTTGAGGAATTTTATTATGTTGTTAAAGTATATAAGCTAGTTAAAATGGTCAGTATGGAGAGGATCTTATATCGATACTGATACTTTGGTTTCTTGTTTTACAGTTAAAATTACTTATCTGATGTGTATGGGCTTAATACCGGTACAGTTGACGTTTTGAATTGTACAACAGTCTTGTTCTAATGTGTTACGTAAGTTTATATGTTAGAAAATCCATTGTTCTTCAAATAAGCTGGTTGCCCTTTAATTTGAAGGAGTACATTGTGTAAGGGACAAAACATTTACTAGGAACAAGCCCTCTCAAGTTTAGGGAGGACTTGTAGGTACCCACAGAACCTATTTTCACTCTGATGTCTTGACATGGGGACCCCTTTGAATAGAACAGTAAAAATAAAATTTGCCGAAAGTTAGCCAAACTTTAGAGTGTTATTTTGCCCCCTTTGCAACAAGCTATGCCAACATGGTTTGTACCAATGGATTCCTTCGGTGGCCTCCAATTATTTTGGCGGGGGAGGGGGGCAGGAATTGTATCAAGGTGCCCCTTGGGGGTGCCACTGTTGGCTGTATGCATTTGTTAACATCAGAAACAGTTGGATGGTGCCCGGGGAGAAGCATTATGGTGACAGTGGAGTAAAAGCTAAGGTCTGGTGGCTTCTTCTCCACGTGCCGGTGTGTTTTTCTATTTAAAGTCGTTGCATGACTTTCAGTGTTTTTCTTGCTGTGCTGTTCACAACGCAAATGTTACAGTGAAGGTGAGCGGACCACCCATGTTGCTAGATAATGACTTTAGGGCTGATGCTCCAGTCTGTACATTCTGTACTGTAGCCTGCGGGTCACAACTACAGTCAGGTACTGGATACAAGTCTGTAAGCTGTAGTGTGTAACAAGAGTACTTTTCCATTTCGAGCTACAGTACATGTGGAGGTGGCGTTGCATTTCATAAATATTGACCAGCTATTTACAGATCAAGGTCAGTGTAATTCAGTGTGTGCGCTACTGATAAATGACTTTTCACACAGCACATCTAAAGAACACTGACTGAACAGATATCTGGAAATAAATTCTTAGCATGGATAATTATTTATAGTATTGATTACTGTTATTATTATGATAATTGCAACCTGTATTGTAGGCTGACCTAATGGGACAGCTATTTTGTAATCTGTGGTGGTAAAAAAGTGACAACCAAGAATTACATAGTAAATTAATTTATTTGTAATTTTAAGATGCTTTCCATCACTGAAATGTAAATGTACATTGTGTGGCATTTTCAAAGCAGCATACTGTGTCACTGTCAATGGTAAAAGTTTGGCATTAATATAGAATAAAAATAACCATGGTAAAGTCAGTCCCCTTGCTTGTCAATTGCAAGAAATATTTAAGATGCATTAAGTGACCTGGAAAATTTCAGTCATCCAATAATAACTCTTTTTAGCTCTGACTTTCTCTTCATCAGCTCCTGAGGGAAATATATGATGAACTATGTTCTTCAGTTAGTGGCTAACTTTGTCTGCTGTTTGGTGCTGGGAAGTTGAGACTGAACTAGAACAGTGAAACCAAAACTATGAGCCGAAAGACAATAAAAAACTATGTAGAGCCGAGAGTAATTGCTGAGTCAGGTGATAATTTTCTGCAGGTTTGTCATGATGAGTGACCTCCTTTGCCTTACACATATTCAATTGACCCATTGTTAATCTAAATATAATCATTAATGCAGCTTTATATTCTGTTTGTACTGGAGGAAGGGAGCCCTTTTTCTGCTTTTTGCTGGAAAGCAATACAGCAAATTTTGCTCCAGATACGACTCACTGACTGACAGCCACATCGAAGGAGGTAAAAACATACACAGGGGCTGTTTCGATATAAAAAGGAACTGCAACATAGCTCTTCCAGTACTGTTGGTTTACAGTATCAACCTATGTCTCAAAATGAGTGTGTTCATAAATTACTGATGCTAAAATGCTACACACAATAGTCACTGCCCTCTGATCTCACTGTTTCTGACTTATTTGTTTGCTGAAGGTGTTTTTGGTTTCTCTTCACTCAGCATTTGGCTCTCTGCCCTGCCTGGCTCAGACTTGTCCCTGTAACATCAAATCAACTTCATGCATCGACCTGTCCGTGTCGGAGCCAGGGCCCCGGCAGCCGTCCCGCCCTCGTATCCTGCTCAAGGCTCCGACTTTGGCTGAGATGGAGGAGATGAACATATCTGAGGTGAGGCCAGGCAGGGAGGGGTTGAATAATTGGAATCATCGTTGGCGTCTCTCAGGGCTGACTGGTGTTTTTCACAGTAGAACATGCTTTGTTTCCCAGCTTAAGTGGGTTAAGATGCCTCTGCGCAGTTTCAGAATAGCACAGAGGGTGGAAAGCGAAACACTGATTGAGATGAATCCTTTTTGCACAAAGACACAACAACTTGGGAAAATGTCTTTTTCTCCTCTTACCCAAATGAACCAATTTAAAGCTGAGTTTAAGTCCTGCAGATATTTTTTGTAGAAACAGCTGCTAAATAATAGATAGATGTTATCTCCTTTCAGCTGGAGAGGAAAATTAATTAAAATGTAAAATGATCACTTCAGGATGTGCAGCACTGCAGTAACCTTAACTTTTCTTTTAAAAGCTGCTTTCCATTTCTGTAATTGCCAAGGTAATTGTGAGAAGTTTTGAGACTACTGAGGCAAAATCTTATCTTAGCAATCCAAGTAGAACAGGACTGTATTAAGTTGGGAAACTGCTGTACTTGTGGTCAATGTATAAAATCTCTGTGACTTGGTCTGCATATTGTGTGGCCCCAATGGAAAACTTTGAGAAAGCCGAGTGATACTGAAAGCCCTCAAATCACAACTATTCAATTTCAGTCCAGAGGGGTGTTTCATAAACCAAGATTACCAGTTAACCCAGGCTTGTTTTAAGGATATTCTGTTTCATAAAGGAGGCTCAAATACTGTAAATCTGACTTAAAGCTACAGTTGGTAAATTTTATGAAAATAGCTTTTTGTTGTATTTGCTAAATCTGTCTCTGCATCCTGGCAGTAGTGCATGAGACCAGAAACCACCAATCACAGCCAGAGGAGTCTCTAAAGCAGCTGTCAATCATGTCAATCGCTGCTTATAAACTGTGATGCAACTGTCAACTGCTCTGCCCATTTCTTGCCACAGATGTTTTCAGAAACATATTTAAGTGTACTGTTTAGGTTTAAAATGAGAAAGTCTGTGACCTGGCCACCATGTTAAAAACAGTGGAGCCAACACAAAGCACTGCCCACAGGCCGGAGCAAACGTTCTCAAACACTCACAACACCTTTTCCTCTTCTCTGTTAACAATTTCTTTCCTTCTCCAAACCCCCCGTGCCCCCCAGGAGGAGGAGTCCCCAGACAATGGGGAGCTGAGGAGGGCAGAGAGCTCCCCCACACCTCTGAAAAGAGATCGCTCCTTCTCAGAACACGACCTGGCCTTGCTTCGTGCCGAGATGCTGCCTTCGTTCTCTGAGTCGGCGCAGCTGGGCGGGGCGGTCAGGCTGAGGGGTGAGAGGCCTCGTTCTAGGACGCTGACCGGTGCCGGGCCTCCTCCTCATCACAGAGGTCAGTATGTCAAAGCAGACTAATTATCTGTGGTGACAGTTCATACTTTAATCTATAAATAATTACCTCTTTATAGAAAGCAATATAGAAAACACAATGCCCTCTGATTTCATTTTTCAAAGTTGGTCATGGAAATTTTTCAGTTTTATAGAGATTAGAGAAATCCAGCACTCCAAATAGGAAACTGCTATTGGAGTCTAACTGCTTCACTCGTTCATTAGATGGAGGTTTTGACATATTGATAGATGAGCCAGACATATATAGTGGGAACCTTTTACAAATACTACAGTGTCTACGTCTACAGAGGTTCCAATGTCATTCAAATAAGTTTTGGAAAATGATTAAAGCCTGGATTTCCAAAGACTATCACATACTTACGACCCAGGAATTATTTTCAAGTTTAGTCAGTTTTATTTTATCAGGATGAGCACCTTGAGATTTATCATGTCATTTTCAAGGGGGCCCCACTAATGACCAACGCATGAGTCACCCTAACTACACTGAGCTATGGCCATATAAAAAGCACTGTGTCACCATAGAAACATTTGCAGGCCACATGCCATTAGATTTTTGTAGGATTGCGTGGACTTTGTGTGTGTCATCTAAACTAAGTTACGAACTGCACAATGATTCACAGTGAATTTGACAATGAAATATGGCAGTTAGGCAGCAAATAGACTTTGCTTTCAATCATTTGGCCATTAGTTTTAAGAAAACCTTCTGACACTACATAAACAATTAAAGTTTTTTCATGGTTTTCCAAACATGCTGCGTATGGAAATTGGGTGAAGATGAGACATTTGTAAAAGGAGTGCTGAAGAAGTTTGCAAAACATCTGTTCAGGTGTGAGCAGTCCTACAAAGACACCCATGAAGAGGGGAAAGAAGGACGTGAAAAAACAGTTGAATAGACCTTTCAGAGAAGTAACATTTTTCCTGTCAAACAAAAGCACCATTAACAATGTTATAAAATGTTGCTTCTCCTGCTATGAAAGGTCAAAGTGTCTTCTGTGAAGAAGAACAATGACTGATTCATTTTGGAACAACAAAGAAACACGAGTGCTGCTATTATTATTACTTTATTTTTCAGGTATACAAGATTTATTTAGAAAAAATAAGCTCAATAAGCAAACATGTCAGTCACATTCGAGAAGCTTATCATGCGCTTGAGGTCACTCTCAGTATAGCAGAAGAGCCTGATAGCTTTTGTGTGTCAAACTTCTGGCAATTTGGGAGAAAGTTTAATTTTGTGAAAACATATGAAAGGAAAAATTAGGTGATGGTCTGGATAATGGAATTAAAATAAAATTCTCCTCGGCTCATTTGGTTACTGGTGTCCACAGTCTTATCTCTAAAAGGCCTGCAGGACTGCTGGTGATCTCAGATGACATTATTGGTCGTGGCGTGCTGATTTTATTAATGTAGCTCTTTCTTTCTTTTTTTTTCTTTTCTTTCTTTTTTTTTTTTTTTTTACGGGCACAGCCATTTTCAGATGGGTCCCTTGACCTCTTACCTCAAGATATCAGAATATAAATTGGCTCTACAGGTACCCATGAGTCTCCTCTTCACAGAAATGCCTACTTTACTATGTGCTATTCCCATGTAATCTTTTGCATACTGTATAAAAGTGTGATTTTCACTTATTGTTTTTAAATACTGGGGTCCCTGAACACTTGGAAATTCATAAAGCAGGTATGACTGAAAAGCTGAGATTATTATGGCGATAATAACCCCAGTTGCATTCATATATGATGATGTTAGTCCCCAGAGTAGCCATTTCATTGTAGTCAGACACTTTCGTTTGAAACTTCATCACTGTATAAAACAACTTACTGTGATCCCGAGGATAATCACAGCCTCATTAAACTTTACAACCACGGACTACAGACCCTGGGAATTTAGAGGATGTATGGCTTTCATGGTATGATAATGGGGTTTTGCAGCAGTTTCCAGAACAGAAGTGCTCACTATCTAATCGCTGAAGAAATGTAACTCCAAAAGTCAAAAGTTTTTGATACCAAATCACAGCGCTGATTTTTTTTTTTTTTTTTTTTTGTGGTGTTCCTAAACATCTTGGTGTGTTAATCTGGTATTTTGGAGGGATTATGCCAATTTTTCTCAGTTCTTATGTGCTAAAAAAATGCTTAAATTCAGCACCAAATTCTGTGTAACAAATGGTATCAACCCAAAATTGGCTGCAACAACTTATGAGACATATTTGAGCATGGGAATGTCCATCATATACTTCCATCATAATGTTCTTAGCTTCTATACACTCTGGCTTTTTTAAGTTTGACTAGGTACCTAAAGATCTCTTGTCTTACCTAAAAAGGACAAAAATGGGTCTATGGAGGGTCTCTTAATTATTGAGGTTGATAAAAATGCTATCACTTTATGCATTGAGGAGGGACATGCTTTTTTTTTTCAGCTTACAAATAGGGGTCATGATAAAAAAGCACAACTATTCAAAAAAAAGAAAGAATTTTACATCATGAATTGTGAAGAAAAAAATCTTAAGTGCATCGTAAATGAACACATGGTGGCACTACTGCCACTAAAAACACATCAGTTGTTGCAGTTTGCTCATGGCCTAACTTTCCACCAGATGTCATTGAAATGAAGCTCTCTGTCACACCATCATGTTTCACTGCCACACTTGAATATAACAAAGCCAATGATAAGGTTATCAGTAATACCTATGCTCTCATACTGTGACAGGTCAAAATGTCTCATGCAGAAAAGTCTGTTAACTGTTATCAGTGCTTTTTTCAGGGCTGAATTGCAGCATGTTTTTGTATTATTCATTTGCTCTACATTCAACATACTGTAGGCATACACATCTTTACTTCTGTTTCTTCACAGTTATTCTCAACCAGGATTCATTGATATTCAGGAGTCTGAAGTTAGTTAATCCCCATCAAACACTGCTGCAGCTCATGTCGTTGGTTAGTTCCTCCTATTTGGCTCAAAGAAAGATAATTAATGAGATCAGCTGCGTAGTGTTTGCTCGCAATGAAAACCTGCAGACTGTTGGCCCTCTGTGATAGATGATTCACACTCGCTGCAGTTTTAATCCTCCTCCCACAGAAGGAGACACAGTGCCAGTGATAATACAGTGCAGTCTGGTTTCCACAATCAGTACATCTATCCTCATTTATGAAATAATGAACCAGAGATTTTGATTTCACGCACAGTTTGGCCATGAAGTGACGTCAAACCAAAGCTGCCACAAACAGTTAAACTGAGTGTGCTTAGATCATCGATACAGCGGCTAGCAGCCTAAACACCCTTTTTAAAGTTTCCAGCTCCTCTGCCTTGAGGCCTGGAAGGAAAGCAGTGGTGCATTAACCAGAACATCATGACAACCCAACAACTACTGCTGAAATTAAACACAAGCTCCCTCTATACTATCTAAAACTATAGAGTATTTGCAACCCATATTCCAAAAATGTTGGGACGTTGTGCAAAACATTAAAAAAACAATGCAATGATTTATAAGTCCCTTTTGACCTATATTCAATAGAATATTCACAGACGCGACATTTAATGCTCAGACCTTATTGTTTTTTGTAAATGCACACTCGTTCTGAATTTGATGCCCACAACACATTCCAAAAAAGTTGGGACAGGAGCAATTTACCACTGGGTTACATCATTTTTTCTTTTAATAACATTCAGTAAGGGTTTGGAATCTAAGGACACTAAATGTTGAAGCTCTGAAAGTAAAACTCTTTCCTAGTCTTGCTTGATATTCGACTAGTCTTACTCAACAGTCTGGGGTCTCCCTTGCTGCATTTTGTGCTTTATAATGTGCTACACATTTTCAATGGGAGTCAGGTCTGGACTGCAGGCAGGCCGGTCTGGTACCAGAGCTCTTTTACTACAAAGCCACAATATTGTAACATGTGCAGATTGTGTCTCATTGATTTGCTAGAATAAGCAGACATTGTCTGGATGGCAGCTTATGTTGCTCCAAAACCTGTACGTACCTAACATCATTCATGATGTCTTAACAGTTACCCATGATGCCATGGGGACTAACATACCCCTATACCATCACAGAGGCTGACTTTGAACTTTGAGTTGGTAACACTCTGGATGAAAGTTTTTACTGCATGGTGCATGGTCGACTCTTTAACTTGCATTTGTAGATGTAGCGAGAAGTGTGTTTACCGACAATGGGTTTTTTAAGTGTTCCCAAGCCCATGTATCAATATCCTTCACACAATCAACTTAGTTTTCAATGCAGCTCTGCCTAAGGGGTCAAAGTTCAGAGGCATTCAGAATTGTTTTCAGCCTTGCCCCTTATGTGCAGAGATTTCTCCAGATTCTCGAAATTTCTTGATGGTAGTATGGGATGTAGGTGGAGAAATCTCTACATTCTTTGCAGTTGTGCCTTGAAAAAGGTTGCTTTAGTCTGTAAAACTGTGCTCCTGCACAGTTTTTCACAAAGTAATCATCCTTGCTTGTGAGACATCCTTTTGAGGATGTGTCTTTCAAACTCGCCATACCCACCATAATACTTTTATCTGTTACCAGTCAACCTCTTGAATGATCGAAACAGGTGTTTTTTGAGCATTCAGCAATGTCCCCAGTCTTTTGTTGCATCTCTCTAAACATTTTTGAACATGTTGCAGGCATCAAACTCAGAATAAGCGTTTATCTACAAAAAAAAAAGTTTATCAGTTCGAACTTTAAGTATTTTGCCTTTGTACTTTATTCAATTAAATATATAATTCCAACTTTTTTGGAATTGGGGTTGCCTTCAAATGAAACCTTTTTTAAGGGTCTTGTTTCAACCTTAAAGGCAATAAAATGATTCACTCGCTGTGGAGACATTACGTCCCCACCACTTTCAGTCTGTCCTCAGTTATACCTCAAGCACTAACCTTATTAAATCCCTGTTACCTCACTGAAATGAGAGCTGAATAATGTGTCAGCCCACTGTGGTAAAGTCCTTACAGACCTTGCTGCCACAGAGTTGACAGGGATTATATCTGCCATGAAGCCGCTGTGATGGATTCTAATCAAATATAAAGATGTGCTGATAAAGTCTAACTGAGTAAAGGAGGGTAGGAGCTAATGGGTTTGAATTGGTG
This sequence comes from Chaetodon striatus, assembly GCA_029783705.1. Taxonomy (NCBI): domain Eukaryota; kingdom Metazoa; phylum Chordata; class Actinopteri; order Chaetodontiformes; family Chaetodontidae; genus Chaetodon; species Chaetodon striatus. The sequence goes on along the minus strand of JAPZEB010000023.1, from coordinate 6,817,042 downwards.
CAGCGTGTAAGCCACAGGGAGGATGTTATCTGTTTGATGGCCACAATTCATGCATTAGCAGTCCAGCCATCCATATCCAGAGGTAATTGTTTGAAAAACAATCTTGACTTGAATCCATTCTCAGTCTCTAGATGGCTGCAAGCCGATCCACTCCACTGCATGCCGCAGGCCTTAGATAGCAGAGTAATGTGTTATGTAGTACATGACTCTGCCAACAGGGGGCTCTCCAGCCTTGACTGTGCATGCGAGGATGTAAGCCTGTAAGCCCCGGCTGTCATCAGCAGCTGATCCAAATTATATGTACTGATGATGTTTACCGGCCTGTTCCAGCCTTCCTCTCAGCCTGTTTACTTTCCATTAGAGCCAAATTGACACCTTCCATTTGCAGGATCGAAGAGGCACCCAGTTTCAGCTGTGTGTGGCCTGTTTTTAACCCCCCTCCCACAGTCTGTCAACTGAGCTCCTCTTTTAGCTCAGACCTCTCACTGTGATATAAGTTACAGATGTAGCAGCATGGGCTGAATCCCTCCTCTGGAATCAGATTAATAATACATGACAGTGTTAGAGTCAATCGACAAGCACTCTGAGGGGCTGAGATCTGAGACGGAGCTGAATGAAAGAGGCTGATGTGTAATTCATGGACTAGTTAGACTGGGATTTGTGGCTTTCTCTCATTCACTGTCTGATGTTGTCCCCATTTTGATTTGGTGGTATTCAGTTCCCCAGTTAAACTCTCATTATTTCCTCTCCGCCTCTTACACTTTTTATCCATTTGCCCAATCCAGCCTCCTTCCCAGTTCAGGGCTGGCTGCCGCCCTCTCCGGCCCGACTGTCTCTGAGTTCAGTCGACGAGACCACAGAGGGTTCAGAAACGACGTCTGGCTGCAGAGCTGGAGACGAGCACCAGTGGATGGTGAGTTAGAATCACATTCGGCATCAGAGTCGGTCCTTTGCGTCATTTGAACACTCAGTGGTCCCACTGGTGATGACAATGCAAAATGATTCATCTTGTCAAGTCAGTGTGTCATCTATTATTGAGTCTTAGAAAAATGATTTCAACCTCTTTCAAATACTGTCTGGAAATGAGCGTCAGTATTTTTTCAGAAGACAGAATATGACTGACTGATGCATTAGATTAGAGAAAGATTACAAGTGATTTTAGAAACTCCTCAAAACAAGTTAAAAATATTTTCTTTATGTCACCACTAGGTCTATTTAGAAACTGCTCTGGAGCTTTCACTCATATCACATGATTTTCATCAGCAGTTTGAGTTTGCCCAGTCTGCATGGAATTGTAAATGTTGAAATTTCTATTTTTTTGACCATTTTAAAAACTTTACAAAGGTTCAAAATTCATTTTTAACAGTGGAAACAACAGTTTACAGTGCCTATACTAGAGCTTAAAGTCACATGATCTTTGTCACTTCAGCTTTTAAGTCAAAATGGACAAAAGGTCCTGAAAGTGCTCTTAAAAAGGACATCAACAATTCCATGACACCGCCTGTCTGTCAAATAGTGTGAGCCATACTGTAATGTCTCCCTAATCACAGGACTGCAACAAGCTCTACTAAAGCAGGAGTGTCAAACTACTTCTACTTAGTTAATGGGCCACACACATTCCACTCTGATCTCAAGTGGAAGGTTAGTAAAGCCACTGCGGGATAACCTAACCCTAACCCTAACCTCCAAATTCTGAGGATGGTGAAGCCTAAGAACAATAAAAAAAATATGTTTCTTTCAGCTACATTCAGTCAGTCAATCATCACATTACATGTGCATTTTTCCACACATTTCCACTCCTGTGTAGTAATGCTGGCATCACCATACTAAACTAAAGTGGAGGCTGTTGAGGAGGCAGGTTAGGTTATCCTTCACCTTACAAAGCATTTACAAATCTAAGGTTTCAGCAGTGCCTTATCAACCAGTTCCATCAGTATTGTTTTAAGATAGAGGTCTGATACAGATTCTTCTGAACTGGACCTACTGATTAACAACGTTTTTGCACAATGTTCTATATCTTAAAATATGACCATGATAAGTATAAATTATTTTTTCACAGAAGTGTATTATGGTCCGGCTGAAAAGCCTATGAAGCAGCATTTTACATTAAGTAGGCTACTCACTGTTAAACATGCTCCTAAAACCCAACACCTCTACTTCATAAGTGCATCAATATTAGGTCTGCAGAATCATCCAGTGGTCCAGATTGGACCCTTTGGCAGGCCAGTTGTGGCCCAAAGGACGTATGTTTGACACCTTTGTATGGACTCTGCAGTGATTTTTTTTAATGCAATTGCTGTTTCTAAGGTACGGAATGAATGTTGAATCTCTTTTTTAAGGAAAAATGTTTTTCAAATATTGAAAATATAATGGAATTGTGCAAACTGGTCACTTTACTTAAGTATTTTCTTTTTAATGAAAATCTATGCTACATACATGTTATATACATATATAGGGTGTAAACCTGCATTATTGACTTCAGTGGCCATTTTAGGGCAGCTGTAAACAAAATGTGCATTGTTATGTGCTATATGTGTGTTATGTGATATTTCACTTTTCTTGTGTTGGTCCGAAGTTATGCAAATGTTTTAAATGTTTCTGGATCCAAAGTTCAATATTCAAGAGCGGTCATGTTTTATAAGGTTGCTTATTATTGTTTTTAGCAATTTTTTTTAGCATCCAGTGTCAGTGTAAAATATATACACAATATAGTGTCCTCAAAATCGGTTATAATGGAACATATAAAGTAGTGTTCATATTTTTTGCGGTGCAATATTTAGCCTTTTAGATTTCAAAGTGTAACAAGCTGTTATTTGACATCTCTGACTCCACTGCTAACTACAGAGTAAACTTGTGAGTGGACTGACTGATGGATCTGCTCTCTTCTTCTACTGTCGGCTGTGTTCAGGAGGAGTTCAGCCACCCTGTGGAGAGTCTCGCCTTAACAGTGGATGAGGTCATCAATGTGCGCAGGGTGCTGGTCAAAGCAGAGATGGAGAAGTTTCTTCAGAGCAAAGAGCTCTACAATAACCTGAAGAAAGGCAGGGTAACGGAGTGGAACTTCCCTTGTTGCAGTTTCTCTATGTGCTGTGTTTATAGTAAATGGACTCAAGACTGTGTGTGTGTGTGTGTGTGTGTGTGTTTTTCTCAGGTTTGCTGCTGCTGCAGAGTGAAATTCCCTCTCTTCTCATGGCCGTCTACCTGCTTACTGTGTAAAAGGTATCACATAAAACTTCTGAAAATTGTAATCCACATTTATCTTTAAATGCTACCTGATGTTTGTTCCAGGGGTGTCGCCAGGAGTAGATGCAGTGCTGATGTCACCACCATTCATGTTTTGTCTCTTTGGTTAACTGTTCATTGATATATTTTCTGTAATGTTTACTTGACAACATGAAGGTCTACATGCTGTCTCAAAACTTCTCTTCCATGAGTAGATGCACGCTTCCTTCTGTGTGGTGATACAGTGGCAGGTGTAGTTTAATAGAAAGAAAATAGTTCTTACATGAAACTGCTCACAACAAGGTCTGTGGATCATCTTGAGCAACTGGGTCATGATTGTTTTAAAGAGACATTGCTGTTGAGTTTTTCAAATGTATTTTTGGGCACTTTGAGTGCCATCTAGCTCCATTATATTAGAGAGAAAGCAGACATCTTTACAGCCGATATCTCCAACACTCAGCAAATCACATCAAAACAATTTAGATTCACAAATAGCACCACAGGTAGGAGAAAAAACAAGTATTTTTGATTTTGGGGTGAACGGCCCCTTCGAGCTATAGTGATCTGAAATTGACACAAGGCATATTTGAACAGTTATATTACTGGAGTTGAGTGGTGTTGATACTCAGCCCAGTTACCCCCACAAATTTATCATGGTCATTTTATTATTTTAGCCAGTAAGAAAAACAGTTTACCCGTTATGACATTCAGGAAAACAGGTGTGTTGATTCAGTTGTGTTTCTCTTGTAGGTCTGTCTGCGGCTCCTGCAGTGCAAAGGTAAATTTAATTACCCATAGTCTGAGTTTAATGATGGCAACCATGAAGTTCTTTTTGCTTTATGTTTATTTTAAGTATGGTCCGATGTTTATTTGGCTCTTTATTGCTTTGTAAAACTATACCAAGAGTTTAAATGGGATATATTACCACTTGTTAACACTTTTATTATTTTAGTTTGTCAAGTACATCGTTTAGTGAAGTGGCTGGTATTTCTGTTGACGTCGATTCTTCTGTTGTTCTTTTGTCGGTTTTGATTTGTTGCCTCAGTCCCAGACCGTGTCGGATGTTTGGTTCTGTGCTCTGTAGGTTTGAGATTTAGGCTGTTTGGATTTTGTGTGTTTTTTATTATTCTAAATTATGTGTGTTGTGATGCTTGT
>JAPZEB010000023.1:6774895-6798053 GCA_029783705.1 Chaetodon striatus | reverse complement strand
AATTCATTATCAAATTAGCTAGCAATTACTTAAATAATTGCAACTAATTTGTAGCTCTACAATACACCTAAAAAACAGAACATATTTTATAATATGAATAATACACATGATGACCTTAAAGTGCTCCAATTTAAAAATGAATCAATCAGTAATTATTACTATATTAGTGCTAAATCAAATGACTATGTAATGTGAGAGCATCTCAGCTAAAGAGTCAGGATATAGAGGAGCCATACAGCTAAAGGAATGTGAATATCTGACTTCCATATCAAATGATAGCTAACTGTTATCACTCCGATATGGGGGGAAGATTATTTCTATGGGTTTTGTCTACAACAGTGCATCACATGTGTATAGTAATCACATAGGCAGCTTAACAGAAAATCATGAAAAGTTGGTCCTGCTGAAACTTAGGTGTGCAAACACGCATTCCATGAAACTATTCACATATCAAAAAGTCTACTAACATTCGGATTGAAGGACCGTAATACATTCAGAGTGACACGTACATACATAGAGAAATGTGTTAAGAGAAACGCACTGGCTTCATTATGGGACTGAACAGAGCTCCATGGAGATGAGTTCAGATCCTGAACTGTGCTGATATAGAACAGTTCAATCTTTAGAAAAGTGGAAAAAGAGTGAATTGGAGAGAGAGAGGCCACAGAGCCCTTGGGGTTCGGAAACTTCAGGCCAGGAACAGCTAAATGCAGTGTTTAATGGTTTGGAATGAACGCTGGATGAATACTGACGAGCAGGAATTGTAGGAACTAATCAATGTGTGACACATTTCCACTCAAGTCAAAACAAGACCTGTTTTTCACCTCCCAAAATAAACCAAGGTAAATTGTTCTTGAGTCATTAAGCCATCCACTATGCTGATTGAATAAAAACCCGAGGCTCTGCTTCAAAATTGTATCAACATCAGTTTTTCCCTAACCACAAATGAGCCGAAATATTTTGTTGTTATACTCGGTTAGTTTTTTCAGCTTGTTGATGGAGACCTTTTGATAGGCGAATCTGATGTGCACAGAGTGTTACACACTGTATCATTTCAAAACTGCTGGTGGAATTTGGCTCATTGCAACTGACATCGGTATAAAAACATTTGCAGCAACCCTCAGGCACAGACAGGATGTGCAGCCTCGTGCCACAGCCACAGTCCAGACGTGGGCCTCTGTTTGGAAGAATGTGTCAGCTGCCTGTCACTGTTTGTCAGTTTGACAGGAGCTGAGTCGTGTTGTTTGTGGACCGGCTCCCTCTCTCAGCCCCCTCGTGCCTTTGCTTGGCTCCCACAGCCCTGAGAGAGAAACGGCAGTCAGACAGAACGAGGCTTGAGTTTCCAGACCGCTGTGCCATGTACACAATACATAAACCCCCAGATATTCTCACAATTAGCTTAGGTGCCCCACATTCCTGACCTTCGCTTGCATGTGTGTATTTAGGGCAAAGGTCAACACTGGCGGCTCCAGCTCGGATGATTTGTGCTGCTTCACGCTTAGGACACACTTTCAGTGATTTTTATTGCTGGTGCTGCGTGACGGAAGAGAGAGCAGAGATGCTCTCAAAGGGCAGTCTTGTGTTTTAATGAAGCTCGTAACTAAACCATTTAATTAGGATGCATGTTGCAGGAATAGGCTGTCAGTCTAATTTTGGCCCATATCTATATACATGGCTGTATATATCCAGAATAAGCACCTAAATCTGTCAGTGGTCATTTTTCACTGCAAATCAACTTACTGGTCTCAATCATGTCTTGTTGCCTTAGTTACTGTTAAAGCTTCATGGCACAAAGGTCAATTGTAGGAAGTCATGTTATCTTAATTAAGATGATTCAATCTTGTTTGTTTCTATCCAAGATAATCTTGTCGAACAGTTGTTGTTGTTGTTTCAAGATGCTCAGTCCATACAAACAAGTTACAAAAGAGGCTTGAATAGCTGTAGGGATGGGCCAATGTACAATTTTATGGTGGATTGTGACAAAAAGACACTCACAAAAAGTTGATCATGGTGCATTTCCATTATATTGTTAATATCGTGTCCAGCAGCACCCAAAAGAGACGGCTTGGCAACCAACAATAAAAGAGACTGCAAAAACAGGCTGCAAACGCATCAACCTCAAAAAAATACAAAAAATCTTAATCGAGCAATGACAAATATCATTTTGAAAAATATGATGCCATTTTAAAAAGTTGAAAAGCCTTGCTTTTTAAGATGTTTGTTTTCACGTAATAGGATGGTTTTTTTTTGTTTGGTTTTTTTTAAAAAGACATGGTGCAATAAAAATATATCTTTCTTCTCTATTCCTGTATGTTTTAGGGGCAATTCAAGAGTTTAAAGCATATTAAGATGATTCTTAGGATAACATTGTGAATGATAATTGGCCAGGGTAATGCTGTGTTCAGATGAAATCAGGCAGATGGTAGACGGAGGACAGACGACACCTAGAACAGTAAAACGAAACATACATAACAATACGCTGTCACGATGGTGTTTATTATGCCATATTTATTATTCTAGTTACGTCCAGTAATTGTCTAGATCACCCATGTTTTCTCCACGTGTTTGAGATCTGAGCTACATCTGGTTGTAAACTTCATCATGAAGGACGGCAAAAAGTTAAAATATTTTAACTTTGAGTGGCATTGTCGTCTACGGTTACTCGTGCTGGTTTTCTCTGCCAGCCTAATGTTACTGTCCTGCTTTAGTCCACTAAAAAATAAAACTGGTTTGCCATCTTCCTGATTCCATGTGAATGCAGCATAATCGTGACATGAAATTTTCATATTGTCCTATGGCAAGACCAATAATTGAAACGTCTGTAAAGAGGAAACAGATGTCAACCATTAGATCAACTTTAAAGTTCCATTATGAATACTTTTGTATTCATAGTGGATCAAATGCAGTGTAATGTGAGAGTTGTTGCTCACAGTAACGAACCCACAGAGAATTACTACCAATTCTGCAGTTCTGTTGATCTGCAGAGCTTTTTAGTGTCTTTCAGCTCATTGTTTTGGTTTTGTGGCCCATAAACTGCTCAAATCTGTCTTGTTTCCAGCAGCAGGCAGCTGTTTTCTGTGAAGAGCTTTTTATGAAAATTTAAAGCTTTCAATCATCTTATATTCTTCATCTTGAGGTTTCTTCACTTTTTACTGCTGTTAAGGTCAGATAGTGTTTTGTCAAGGCCCAAATTTAACTAATCTGTCACCCAGGGCTTGTATTACTGATTAATATGACAGTTATTTTCACAGTTAATTGATTAATTATTCAGTTTAAAGTGCCAAAAGAAGTTAAATATGCTCATCAAATTTTCCAGAGCACAAAGTGACTTATATGTCAGACATATATGTCTTTTGTCCGAACAACAGTCCAAAACCCAAAGACTCTTCATTTACTATCATAAATAATGAATAATAAAGAAAAGCCGCAAATTCTCACATTTGAGAGATTTTAACCAGCAAATTTTTTTTTCAGTGTTTTTCCTTGAAAAATAACTGAAACAATTAATCAATTCTTGAAATAGTTGGCAATTAATTTTCTTTTGATTGACTCATTAATTAAATCAAATAGTTGTTGCAGCTCTACTATTTCTGAGACCAAGTTAAAGTCATGTTTCCTCAAACCAAGTGAAAAAATCTGCCTGTGAGTTGTGGTAACACCACCTGTTTTTAATATAAACATGTTTCTCTTTTGACAAATTCTTAATCAAAGAAAATAACTTGTTGTGATGATGGATGTTTTTTCATGTTGATGCCTCCTGTCACAGTTGTGGTTTGTGGATTTTTAAAGGTGGTTTAACTCTCAGAGGCCAAAGGAATGAATGAATGAGTTCCTTTTAAACAGACTGGTTTTGGTCCATTAACACATGACATACATATAATCCAGACACGACACGCCGCTGGTTAATCCCCCTCGCCTCGCCAGCTGACTGATAGACATAATATCCCATATGTCCAAATGATTAGTTGAAGCTCGCCGCAGCCGCCCCTTGTGTCTTATTGGGTTAGCCTGCTGGTCAGTGGAAGGACACGCAGGACGAGCCCTTTGTGCGAGTAATTGGAGGAATAAAAACAGCACATACCAGACACAGAGGCTATTGATGAAACGGGGACAGCCCTGACAAGGAACAGTTCCTTTTCTTTTGTTCCGAGGCCAAAACTAGCCGACCGTCCGTTCACTGTGTCGTTGGCTGTCCTCGTGAGGCGAGATCTGCCACGGAGCATGAGTCTGCACAGGCTGAAATAGGCCACATCAGTTTGTCAGCTCTGTCTCAGTATGAACTCCACCGCCTCTGATATCCATCTGCAGATGTGTCTGTGGTATCCAGCTGTACGGAGAGTTTTAAATGACTGTCTGGAATGTGACAGGAACTGAATTTTGAAATAGATGCAGCAGTTTGGCTGAGACAGAAACTTATTAGCTTTTCAGATATTAGCACTAAATACATAGAGAAAAAAGAGCTACATGTAGGACAAGTTGTTACTGCTCCTAATGATAGCCATTCTAATGCTGTCTGAGGATGGAAACAAAAATTTCCCCATTTGTTTTCTCAAATCAACTTCATGAGAGATTTAAATGATTTCAAACCCACGGAGAATCATATCACCAGCTCTGTAGTTCTTCATCTCTACTTAGCATTTTAGTATCTTCAGCTCATTGTTGTGGTTTTATAGCCCACGACTTTTCTGTTTTCTCATAAGCTTTGTTTCCAGATGCGGCAGGAAGCTGCTTTAGTGAAAAAACTTTGATTAAGTCAGTGTACACTATTTTCCCAGCAGCAAACGGTGACAGAGTAAACAGCTAAGTAGCAGGTGAGAAAAGTTGAAAGCTAAAAGAAACGAGAATATTATATGTAGGTTTGTTGGCAGAAACACAACTCCAACTCATTACGTGTAAAAAAAATTAGGCTTCGCATAACATATCAATTATGAATTATTTGTTTGATTTAACTCCAACAGACAACACATCAGAGAGAGACAATACTCACAACTTGGATGTATTTTAATGAATTACCCTTTTGATTCCTTTGATTGTTGGACCCTTAGGACCAAAGGAATATAAATAACTCAGCTGTTAATTGAGAAATTGATGCATATTCTGACTTTATGGCTGCTTCAGAGGTAGGAAGTTATCACCTTTTTTTGTCTCTCTTGTTTACCATGCCTGTCAATCTGAATGAATTATTCTTTGGTGCTCATCGCTGCAGTGAAGTGAACAGAACAATTCAATTCTGGAGAATCTAACCAAACTAACAATATGTAGCATCTCCGTATTGACAAAAGTTCAAACATTTAAATTGTATGTGCGATCTCAACAGCTAACTAATGTACTAAGAACTATAAAAATGAACTGCATTGCAACCACACCAGGCATCTAATTGAGACAGGGATTTATTTGTCAATGTGTAGCCACAGCTGGCCAGTAAAAGGGACTGAGCATTTAACTGGGACTAGGCTTTTAACTGAAGTTATACGGAATGCAAATAATAAATAATAAAATGCAAATAGAACAAAGTAAAACCTGATTTAGTGAGCTTTAAGCTAAAAAGAAACTTTCTTTGCTCAGTATTTCTTTGGTACTGTGGCGTCATGCTCTGTGAGCTGTTTTTCTGGCTGTCCTGTCGTTATCAAAGCTCCACTAAGGTCCAGTGTGAGCAAACTGAAAACTGGCTCAGTGGAAGCATTCATTAGCTACTATGGAGAAACTATGTGGTCTCCCTCAGAACAGATTTTACTTGGGGTGTTGCCCGTTTGCATTATTGAACCCTAGAGCTCCAACTATTTGAAATGACATTTAATGTATAATTTTTATGTGGCTTAGATTTCTTATACTATGTAGATGATTAAGTGTTGGGCCACTCAACAAATAATTCAAGAAAATTTTTGCTATAAGTGATACAGTATGAGTCACTGTAATAGTCTGGTAGAGATATTAGTGACACTGTCTTCTGTTGTGCAATTTTCAGAATATAACAATGTTATAAATGTATTTGCACTAGTTTTCATTAAATGATTAATCAATGAAACAGGCCTAATTGATTTGACCTGCACCGTCCTGTCTATTGTTAAAGTTCCTTCGGTGTCTAACTCGCATGACTCCCCTTGATACAGTCTCTTATTTTCCTGTTGACTTTGTGTCTTTTAACATTAGTCCCAGCATCCTGTCAGGTGTGAAAGTGAGACTGTTTATTTGTGTCACTGACTTTCACGACTCTCCTTGTTTGTAAAACTTGACAACGTCAGAGAGCATCCAGCATTTCCGTCCTGTCTGGACCTGAAACCAGCATCAGTCTGCGCTCTCACTGCCAGCACGATGGGCAGACATTTGTAATCTTTAACAGTCACTACAGTCGAGAATGATGAATGTGATTATTTTTGTCCATAATCTGCTTTATCCTTTGTAGAAAGTTGGCACACATATTCAGATACACTTCCAGGCCATTCACTGAATACACTGGCCTTTGGAAAACTCATTATGTAATCTCATAATGTTATAGTGTGGTGTTGCAGATAAACACACTCATGTGTTTACACTTCAACAGCGTGATTTCCCAAAGGTTTTTTCTCTGATCCACGTTAGAGGACAACAAAGAGGAGGGGGCAGGTGTGACTCTGTGTTGGAGGGATCAAGGGAATACTTTCACTTGTTATGATGATCTGTGTGTGAGAGAGATCATTTGTCCACGATGTGTGTGGTTGTACTGCACTCTATGCACTCTAGTGTATGTAGGGATTTATATTGGCACAGGGTAAGTCATTTTGTCATTTAGCCCTTAAAATAGTCACTGGTATCTAATTTTGAGAGTTCCAGATTAGGGTTGTCAGGTAGCTGAACAGTTCTACATTAAAAATGTAGACTGAATTTAATGGTTTCCTGTTGTTCTAGGCAATGTGGATAAATTCTACAGTGTATGTTATCTTATATGCTATCTTGTGTTGTGATCGTAGTATACTATCTGTAGACAATATAGGCCTCTGTGTGTTGATCTTACAGTCCAGGTACAGACAAGAAATAGGAAGAGAGAGCAGCATGACATGCCTGAACCAATCTGGGTATGTTGCAATTATATGGTACATCTAAACCACTGTAAGTCAGCAGGATGTCCCTGATATTGTGAATGTTATGAAAAATAAATTGAAAAAACATTTATAAGGAAAATAACCTAATGAAATGTCTGTTTTTGGCTAATCCAGTGTATTAAATACCCGACAAATCAAGTGACTTCATCACGTTGATGTAAAAATCCTGTAAATCCATATTACCATAAAGCAGTCTTGCTCACTGACATGCAACATGGACTGGGACAGACGAAAGCAACCACAGATATTAAAGACTTAGCCACTACGGAAGCCCATTTCTGCCAGTGTGATGAAAGAAGGATCCTGTAAATCATTATAATAAGACATTTCTCAAAAATAATGACTTATTACGTCAAAATAATGAGTTAGTATTTCAAAATAATGACTTAATTATCTAAAAAATAATGAGAAACCTCCCAGAAATATTCACTCAATATCTCAAAATAACGAGAAACAACACTAAGTCATTATTTTGAAATATTGAGTTATTATTTTGGGATATGAAGTGATTTGAGATAGTAAGTCATTATTTTGAGTTAGTATGTTATTGTTTTGAGATACTATGGACTTATTTTGAAGTAGTGTGTCATATTAAGATAGGTAAGTCATTATTTTGAGATACTAAGTCACTTAACTAACTAACTAACTAACTTACTAGTAACTAACTTCTAAATTTAATGTGTATTTTACCTAGACAAAGTTATTTATTTAACACTGACGCATTGAGTATTTTGGCAAAAGTAAATAAATAAAAAAAAGGAGTTAAAAGTTCTACGCATCTACGGTCCTGTGCTTGATTGACATCTACCTAGCTCCAGTGCACCTGTTGGGTTAAACAAATTATACTTTGATCAGTCTTGTATGTCCTCTGAGTCAATGACCTCATGTCATTTCCAACATAGCTCCACCCAGCTTCAACCTGAGCAGTGGTCTAATAAGCCAGAATAATTGAAAGCACTTGTGGGGCTGTGGAAGGCCTTTAGAACATGTTTATGTTCCCAGACTTAAGAAACATATTTCCTTCTCTGCACAGCTGGCCAGTCACTGCATGAAGTGGGTGTGAATGTCAGATTGTTGGACACAGACCCCACAATCTGATGTCAGAGAGGTGTTTTGGGAGGGGGTTTCCGAAGCAATTTGACCATCTGACAAGCCCAGATTACTGACCCCTTCAGGGTCCTGGTATTGTTCATGTCGTCTCACTGTCACACTGTCATGGTCTACCGTGACACCTGAATATAACATTACCATCGTTAATATCATCAGCAACATCTGTGCTTTGCGACTGAGATGAGTCAAAAAGTTTTTGTCCAGCCAACAGTCTAAAACACAAATATATTCAGTTTACTATCACAGAAGAACAGTAGTCTTCCAGAATTTGAATGGTTGGAACCAGAACCATGTTTGTCATTTTCAATTACAGGAAGGAATAATCAATTATAAGAATAATTGCAGATTAATTTCCTGTTGATAGGCTAATCAGTGAAGTTTCAAGGGCTGTACCTGTCTCGAAAGTATGTCAGTAAAATCCGATTTGATTGTTCAGTATGAATATTTGCTTCTTGTTTCCATACAAAGTGTAATGGAGTTCAGTGGGACCTTAAGGGTGATAGCGAGGCTCATGTAATACAGTAAACAAGCCAAGTTAGCCCTCCAAGCTAATGCGAGCTAACTACGATAGCGACGGATTGTAAATGTGCAACAAAATTTTTTGCCGGCACTAGATATCAAAAGCAGGACACTGTGGCATATTAAGTTGCTGTGAGCTGTAAATTCACTGCCTCTAAGCAGAAGGCAGAAGATAATGTTATCTCGGAGCCTGATCGGGCAAAGCTTCTCTTTCTCCAGATAGCTGGCTCCATCTCACTGCCTGTGCCTGAGCATGAAAGAGAGTAGCACTCACTCTGCAGCTAACTCTGGGTACCGAAACATCCCAAGAAGTAGGCTAAACTGCACAAAAAACCCAAAACTGCTCAATTTGAAGAATCTTAGTCTACCGATGATTTGAATGTTTGACTTTCAGGGGGCAGCCCTAGATTTGACTAATTGTTTTAGCTCTATGAAATAGTTTAAAGAAAAGAATTGAACAGTAAAATTAGTGTTCAGTAAAAACCGATGTGCATTTTAACGCAAGTAATATGACAATATCAGCTATTAAATGTAAAAACTGCACTAGAATATCATAGTGCTATTGTGAGCATATCTGCACATGTGTATACTAGTCAAAGGACCCCATGAGGACATCTGCCCCACACACACACATACACACACATATTTTGACACATTGTTCTCATTAGGTTTCTGGCAGAAACGGACTTCAAGGGAGGGGGGCAAAAGAGAGGGTGAAAGAAAGAAGGAGCGGACAAGATTAAGAAGGAGAAGACAGAGGAAAGACTTTATGAGAGGCAAGGGAACAGAGGAAAGAGGGGGATGAAGAACAGGAGGGAGAAAAAGACAGCAAGAGAGAAGTGAGGAATAGAGGACTGCTAAAAGAGGAGGAGGGATGGAGGAGAAGAAAGGAGGGAAGAGAGGAATAAGAGAGAGGCGAGTGAGGAGAGAGTAGCAGGCCAAACCACAGGGGAATTTCTGGGCAGTTTTTGGGGAAAATACAGAGGCTGGGGTCTGACTGCCTCACTTGCTGCTCTGTAAGCTATTATTTCGTTATTTCGGCCATACCATAAGATGATTACTTCTGTGTGTATGTGTGTGTGTGTGTGTGTGTGAGTGTGTGTGTGTGTGTGTGTGAGTGTGTGTGGTGAGAAAGAAGAGTAGAAGGCGGTTTGAAGGCGGGTAGTTTTACGGATAGCTTTTCGCCACAACTAACGCCACAACCAAATATGTGTCGAGTCAAACTCTTCGGACTCTCCCTCTCCCCCTCTTGTACATGTTATCCTTTCTTCTTCTGTTCATCCTCTTCCCTGTTTCCCTCTGTCCCTCTGTTGCTGCAGGCGGGGGGGTATGAAGAGAGGCAGATGAGCTGGCCTCATGGGATGTTGCTTGGCATCTCTGGGGAATCTCCCATACACACATTAATGTAAATGCGTACACAGGCAAAACTGTGTGAGAGCACACACACACACACACACACACACACACACGATGATCTAGTCCTCTGTGTACAGGCCTAATTAGAAGCAGAAGTGGAGCTGAGTGAAAGGCCTGACAGCACCAAAGGAGACAGAGATAGACAAACAGACATGCGATATAAGGAGACAGCCCTAAATCTGTCGTAATGATGGAAAGAGAGAAAAAACATTTTTATTTGAGATGGACTGTAAAGAGGAAGAATTTTAGTTCTGGGAGGAAAAAGTGGGGAAATATGTAACTTGGAAAAGCCTCGGTGCCACTGCAAACATCCTATGATGATCCGCTGGTATTTCATGTCTTCCCTTTCATTCTCTAGGGCTGAGAGATATGGCCAAAAAGGGGCCAATTCATGACTTTCATTGATTTTTCTTTTGTCCTTTAAAATTAATAAACATTGATTCATTTTAAGTGCATGACAGTGAAGCATAATAATAAGACTTGCACAACCTACATGACTATCATCATTACGCAGTTGAAAAATGAAACAGATTATCCAGTACAGCCATAGATTGTCAGTAATGCTTAAACTAAGTACAACAGAGAAATCTGCACACTAATTCATCAGCTGTTTGTGTTAGTTAACCTGGTATCTGCCTACAGCAGGTAGAGACTCCTGCTGCAGGAGTCCTAAAATCTGGAAATAAGTTAGCATTTTAGCACTTGTGGTTCCCTCATCTCAAACTCAATGGGTTTTTTGAACGGGTCTTTGGATAGATGCCTGAAATAAGGTCTGTGGTTAACACAAGCATTTTATGACTTTTATGTTTTGCTCAACAACATACATTTTGCAAGTGTCTTAAACAGGACTGATGCTTACAAGTGGCTGAATGAGACCTCATGATGTCATCACTCTTCACGTCTTCATTGTGGTGGCAACATTGAAGTCATATATCCGTAGTGCAGTTTGTTTATGGCCTAACATTAGCTTTTTGCTTCTGGCGATTGTATTTATGCCTCATAAATCATAAATTGGTGTTCATTTGTAAAGATTATTTTGCTGAACAAATCATTTAAGTGTTATAAACCCTTGCCACAGAGCTTATTTTCTGCAATAGTTTCTGCCTGCAATTGAACACCATCCCTGTACGTCTCTATATTTCCAAACTAATAACATTCCCATCAGCCTTGGCTGTACTTTGTGTGAAATACTAATACAAATATTGGCATGCCAACACATGGAATAAGCTGGTAAATGAAATACCTTCTAGACATCAGCATGTTAGCATTGTCAATGTGAGCATGTTAGTTTGCTGACATTAGCATTTAGTAAAAAGCAGCACTGTTCCTGAGTGCAGTTTCACAGAGCTGCTTGCATGGCCGTAGGCTCATAGTCTTGTTAGAAAATCATTGCAAAATAAATGGCAAAGTTTTGGACAGAAAATGTGCAATTGGATATTTTCTTTGAATCCTTCAGCCTGATATATTTGGTTACGGTACCAAAACCCGGGTATTGTAGTAGCACCAGATATCCAGCCCTTTTGTTATGCATCATCTTATATATATATAATATATGTGTACTGGTTCCTAGGTAAACGCCAACAGACTTCATACAGTATGATGTATGGGTCACCATGTTGCAGCCATATTGCTGACAATAGCCTTTTTTACACAGAAATCGCGCAATAGGGTCTACAAAATCCCTTCTTTATCCCGCCTTTGCATTTTAACACAGGACCAAACAATGGCAGCATCATGCCACTCCAGTGTGTGATTTTATACAGCATACTGGCATTGCAAAAGTAAAAGAGGCATGAAAGGCATGTCATTTAACACAACGGCGTTTGCCTCTTCTGTAACATTTAACATGGCAACAACAATCATTTACTGTCCTTAGGTATGGCGGTTGATCTCGTCCTCTGCTTGCAGGATTAAGGAACTCCGGGACCTCATTGTTTTCCACATTTGCAGGCATTTCAGCCGCTGTCCTTCCTCTTTGAATTAGCTGCTAACTGCTATCAGCTGCTTTCTTAATCTCCCAGGGGTGGGTCGCACACAGAACACATCATCAAAATGTCACACCCATCTCATCCATGATCCCATCCTGCCTGCTGTCTGTTTTATACAGACCTTGTTTCATGACTGATACCTCTGCTACCTCTGCTACCACTCTGCGATTATACCTTTTATACAGAACAGCGAGGTGGCATAACAGTGTGAAATTTTCACCTTGAAGAGGCAGTGTAAAAGGGGCTTATAGTAACAACAAGGTAACAGTGTTTCAGGTTAAAATGGCACAATGGATAAACCTGTAGTGTTTGTGGCATCAGTTAAAAAGAGGCTACATCCCATGACGATGGATTTGATTTCTGTGGCTACATCAAAGACTGCAACTGCTCCCAGGCCTTTCATTTAGACTGAACAAAAAAAAAAGAAAAAACAAAATGAGTGGGAGCAGATGTACAGTGGTCCACACTGCCAACAAATTACACAACAGAGAGCATTCATAAGCTTCACAGCAACAAAAGGTTTTCTCAACCAAGATTCTAAAAGTGTTGTTTGTGAAGTTATCTGACAATGAAATCTGAATCCAATTATACACATTAAAATAACAGAATCAGAGAAATTAATAATAGAATTTTGTATAATCTTTAACACAATTTTAAGTAACTCCGCATCATTGTCAGATCTCTGTTGACTGTCTCAAGTGTGGTGCTACCAGAATGACGACTTTTTATTGTTAATAAACTATTCCTCTGAAAACAATGCATCAGGTTGAAATATAGCCAACCTCTATCAGGGAGGAGGCTCGCCTGCTTTCAGGTGACCTGTACTCAGCCCAAAATAGTTCCACAGTAATGTCAGACAATATACAATGATGCAATTTGCAATCCTGACTAGTTGTTCGTTAGTAGAAAAGGGTTTTGTTTTTTTACAGTCTTTACACTATAGTCTTTCACATTGTAGATAACAGTCTGTAGGATTTATAAACTGATTCCATCAGTTAACATTGTCATTGCATAATCACTCCCACTCCTTTTCCATTCCTGGCAAATTTTGGGCAAGTTTGTCAAAGTAATATAATTAGCATCACCTTAAATCTGGTGCCACATTGTTACTGTCAGCTTCTCTAAGTATTGTTGATTGGAGGGATATAATCTGCTGGAGGTCAGAGGTTGCCAACCAACCGATTCTTCAAATCCAGTGACAAGATAAATCTGAACTTTGTCAGAGCTTTCTCACAATGATGATAACCTGCTGATGAATCAGTGCTTTCATGTTCCCCTTTACAGAGAACAACCATGATTGTGAAACTCCATGTGAGTGCTGGGAAATGATTGTTCCCATATCCTCTTTTCCTGTCTGGCTGATGAAAAGGCTTGATTTGTTAAATATTAACACCTGCATGTACAGCTTGAGGCCTACTGTATGTTTCTCAAGTCAGTCTAGCTGAAATTAAAGTAGTCAAATGTAAATTAGGATTGACATTAAATAGAAAGCTGCACAGAGTGTAGTTTATACAGCATGTACTAACTAATTTAAAAGTTTTGCTTTGAGCCTGTTTTCTTTCACTTTTATGTAGGGACTTGTAGAGCCACAAGCTCCCATTTGATTTCATGTGTAGTCCCGCCCACCTTTGCTATCGTTACACTTATTAGGCTATGTGGAAAGCTCCTTTTAATGCATTGGGGTCCTCCAGGGCTCCACTATGGGTCCTTTATTTTTTTCTCAGCACACTAGACTCTTCCTGTATCATTACTTACTACAGTTTTTTTTCCTTGCCATGTCGTTGACACTGAACTTAACGTTTTTCTCAGCTTTTACGCTCAGGTTCAGGCATGCCCGAGCATTTACATGTCACCTCTAGTTAGATTATTGCTCACTGTGTCAAATTCAGTCTCAACAAGAGTGGTTGTTTCCATGGAAAATTTCATCCTCTGTAACAGTCAGTAATGAAATACTACACAGGCCATCCAAAAATGTCAGCATATTACTAGACACCGCTATGTTCTGTAAAGCCAATATTTCCCTGAGAGCAGGGCTTTTCAATTACAAATTCAATTGGGCCAGATTCTAAAACGAGGGAATATAGATGGGCCAGACATTTTCAGCAGCAGCCTATTTAAAACTTTCATTAATGACATATTTAAAAAAAAAAAAATGCAAATGAATGTAGTTAAAAATTGTCAATGTTTATTATTGTTTCAGTTTTTAAATTAAAAAAGCTGACATATATAGTTATTATATATTGTTAAAAGTTATTTAACCCCTTATTCCATGTGCCAACTTAAGGTTTTGGGCAGTAGTCTTCAGTTCCAACTTCAGCATGTACTTTGATTAAGTATTTCTGCATTCCCTGTAATGTACATCCCAGTTTTTTCATATATTGTGGTCATAGTCATGGAGGCAATGATGGTATTATTAATAGCTTTGCTATTAGCAGTATTTTCACTACAATTGCTAATGACTGTTGAACTGCTAACAGATGACTTGAACACTGATAACCACTGTACAGTGATGCTCAGTGAGCTGTTCGTTTAGTATTCGGAGATATAAACAAGCACAACCACAGAAAGCCCTGGGTCTGTGGATGGAAAATATCTTGGCTGAACATCTCTGCAGCAAATGTGATTATTAGGCTGAAAGTAGGGCTTTGCAGCAGAGACATACTCTTCCATATGACCCTCAGACATAAACATGGGCATTCAGGAATGCTCTCACACTCACTTACTTACTCCAAACCACTTACGTTTGCAGAAATGGTCCCAGACCTTGTTGGTATGGGCGGTGTGGTTATGAGGGCCGGTGAAATGCGGCTTCAATTTCTTGGCTTGTTGCCTCAGCATTACTACCAGCCCCGCCCTTCACTCTGAGTCACACATAGCGTAATGTACACACAAGCATGGAGGAACTCATGTGTTGTGCAAATTTGTCTGCGTCTACGGCTCAGTCATTATCTCTATGGATCTCTTGTTTATTTTGTCATAAACAAGCACATCGCTTAGACTTTATCTTATCTTTCTGTAGCTCTCATGCACACACATACTCACACACACCTTCCCAAACCTAATATCTCAGTATGCATTCAAGAATGACCTCATCTCTTAAGAGTCTTGTCTCAGGTTTCATACAGAGCCAAACGACCTGATGGTTAAACACACACTCAGTTTCTGTCTTTCTCATTTCTCATATTTACACTCATACTTATGTGCACACATGTAGACTATGGGCATGCATTGGAAGAAACACTGAGGATATAAAATGTGTAAAGGAGGACAAGAGAGGGTAAGAGTAAGTAAGGGCACGTGACTGTATCGGTGGGGGTGGGAGGAGTACGAGGCTGTGGGACCAAATTTGGAAAGTGAATCCATCACCTCGGAGCAAAAGCCATTGCTTTACAAACAGCCGACCTGCCAAGCTCACAGCTGTGTGGCCAAGTTGACTCTTATTTTTCTAAGATAATTTCACACGAGGGACCAATATGTCCTTTTAAGACATGCTGGAAGATAGCAAGAACTGTTTACATTCCAAGTTCTTGGCTGAAATATGATCAGTGCCCTTTCCATTTGAATAACTCACCATATGAATAATTCGGTATGATTAAACTTAAGGTTGGACAAACACAGGACACAATCTATTTTCCATCCCACATGAATTTACAAGCTGATTGTTGACAGAATCAAACCTCAGCTTTCTCCAGCTATGTTTGAACAGTCTTATCCTAACGGGGCCCCAAAGTGTTTTTGGACGCAGATTAAATGCTAACTTCTTTCAGAAAACTTCACAGAGTGTTTCCTTATGGCCTGGTTTATGGCTGGCAACACCATATATCCTGAGTGACGTGGTGTTATTGGGTGGAATCCTACAGATGGTCAAACTATCAACACACTATTTCCTCAAGATCTGTAGATACTCAACAGCTGCCCCTGCCAAACCAAAGCAAACTGACGTGTTAATTTATTATGATAAGAGGCAGAGTGAGAGATTTTGCTTAATTTGAGAAGAATTGTTGTACTAAGGAAGAGTTAAAGGGAGTTATGCTTGGCCATGGTTGTTTCTTTATGTGAAGACATAAAGGATAGATTATGGAGCATTTGATCCTACATTTGACAGAATGATTGGAGCTGTGATTCAGTGACTGAGTTAGAGTTTATTTAAAACCTGCTGCACTGTCACTCTCTTTTTTTTTTGAAGCTTTACAAAATTTTAAACTAAATGTATCGGGTTGAACATTTTGCCAGTTCCAATTCAGAGCTGCAAGGAATGACTCATTTGCTCTATGAAATGGTCTCTAAAAATTGGAAAGAGTCTCTGGGGACATTTACATATTGATTGTTTTGTTAAAGCAACAGTCCAAAACACAAATATATTTAATTTGTAATGGTATAAAACAGGGTAAAACAACAAATCTCCACATTTGATAATCTGGAACTTGAGAATGTTTGGCACTTTTCCTAATTTAGTCAATTAACATCCTTTTTGGTTATTAACTTTCTTTCTTTCTTACTGATATTAACAACACTGATTCCTCTAGAAATATTACCAACACAAGCAGGGTTCAGCATATGTTTTTTTTACAGCCAGTATTTGTATTTAAAGCTGCAGTAATTAATGTTTTTGTTACAATATATCAAATGACTTGATGTTTGTAAGAGGAGTCACATAAGGTTTAGAACTGTAAAAATAATGGATGTAGCCATCGTGACTTCACCCAGTGGTATGTGGAATCACCTTTTGAAGCCTAAAGTTCTGCATTTTGGTTGTCGCCATCTTGTTTTTTTGGGGGCCAGATGTGACTATATTTGGGCGAGAGGCTGGTGCAGTGGAGGAATGGATCTGACTGAAAAGCTGAGGAAGCTATCAGCAGACAGCCTGTCGCTCAAAGTGGCCTGACCTTAATTATGCAGAATTTACAGCCCCTAATAAAATGTAGATGGGTGAGTTGTGTAAAAATTAACTTCCTGTACAGTTGTCAAGAACGGGGAAATTAGCTATAGAGACTAAAAACTGTTTTTTGTGTTCCAGGCTGTAAACATGTTCATTTCTGCTGTAAAGTTGGGCATTTTAACATGGGGATTGACTGGCATCTGGAAACAGCCATAAGTGGCCATTTAAAGAACTGCAGTCTTTGGCACTTCCATGTAGGCTTCATTTTTTAGCCCCTCAGGTGTCCACCCTGGAGGTCTAGACAAATGATTGAGTAACCTTATTGAATGATACATTTCTGAGTGCGAACCTCTCTCTCCTACATGTATACATGCATGTAAAATAATGCACCAGTTGGTCAGAGGGCAGTGGCAACCCTACAGATAGAACCCACAAAGAATACATTCATCTGTTTTTAAGCTCATTGTTTTGGTTCACGGGCATCAACAAAAAGAAGAACAAGATAAACCGATGCACTGCTAGGCTTGAGCAAGATAATGCCACTGTATGCTACCTGCACAGCACAGTACAGCAGAAGGATAAAGCTAGCAGCTAGCTGGTAGCACTAGCTAAAGTGGAGCATTTAAGAGGTAAAGAGCCAGATTTTTTCTCACGATTGGGTGAAGACCACAACAGAGCTCAAAAAGCTGTGTATACATGAACAGATTTGTGCTAACACCAGTCATATAGACCATGTCAAACTTGACAACATTAGCATTCTAAATGGGTCCAAGTGTATATTGTGTTAGGATGTTTATTAATGCAGTAGTTTACCAGGAAACTACAAATTTATAGGTTCCTTGGTAGCTGACAGGAAACTAGCAACTGAATAGCAATGAAAGGGTCTATTCATTTTATAAAGTAGACTATGCAAGAATTTCCAGAGAATGATGTAAAGGCTCATACAAAAGAAATATGTCTTAATCATCATTGATGACCCACTACAAGTGTGTGGTGGTGTATTTATCTGCAGAGACTTTCCCTCTGCCTGTATTTTCTTCTTACTTTGCTGTGTTTGGGATGTTTGTGGGCGTAGGGTGCAAATGAGGTCTATAAAAAAAGTAGCAACCATGTAGTAGTAGCAGCAGGCATCCAAGAGGAAGCTACAAAAATTGCACACAACTTGTATGTTCAACTTGTTCCGATCCCCCCAAGCTGTAAAATATGATTATTGCTGCTTTTAAATTGAAGCTACCAACATCAAATATACAGTATGTGCAAATGTGAAGTGTCTTTTTAATCTCACTACTTTCCAAAAACAAATACAAAATATTGAAGGTTTTAAATACCCCTGAGATTCTATTTTGTGAAAGGTAAAAAGCCTCTAAAATAGTGGACACTGTAATAATATAACTATATCAGCCAATCTGATGCCACGAAATCACGCCACCTTTTGTTGGCCTAGTGTTGAATGTACTTAGGTTGACCTATGTCTCTTCTGTGTTCCTCCACAGTGAAGTACATCCGCGAGGTTTCTCCACTCTTCAAGAAGCCATCCCTAGTGGCTGACCTGCCATGGGATGGTGTCCGCCCACAGTCGCCCAGCTACAGTGGCAGCGAGGACTCAGGGTCACCCAAACACAGCGGCTCCTCGTCCTCCAAAGACAGAAAAGTGATAAGCCTGAAGATGTGCTACATCAGCAGGAACCTCACCATGCCAGACCTGGAGAACAGGTACGATGGGAAACTCTTCAAAGTTTGTGTGTATATCGAAGAGAAACTGCTGAGTGTGTAGGAGTTTAGGTGTAGTTGGGTGTGTGTGTGTTTTACCGCTGGGTGTGGTTTTTTTTTCTGTGTTTAACTTCTGTTCATTAGATTGGAATGTTTGTTGTGTAACAGATAATGATCCTGACTAAATGTGCTTTGCGTTTGGAGTTATCAAATAGATGGTCATCCAAAAAAAGATCAGGGACACAAAATAGCGAGTAAGATACATTAGTGGCAAAATAAAAACAGCAGGTTTAGTAGGTTTGATTGACACATCTGCAGCTTGAACACTGACTATTTGACTTTGGGTTCTTTGTTTCTGTACATCCATGGTTACAGTTCAAACAAAGGGTGCTAGTAACTAATGCAGCATGATTTTTCATGGCACAGATTTGCCAAAATGTAAACAGAGATGGGGTAAAAAGAAAAAAAAAAAAAAAAAACATAGGCTAAACTGACGGTGCTCACTGTGGACGTGGCAACATTATACTTGACATAATACTTCACACAAAGCATGATGTGAACACTGCTGGTAAAATCTTAATAAATAATATCCCAAGAAAAAACAATCAGTGGCAAAATTCATGAAAATAAACTTTTTTATACATCTTTTTTGTTAAACTATTATCTCTTTTATTTGACAGAAACCTAGTTCAACAGTCACAAAACATGCACAGCAGTTGTACTCAATATGGGCCAAATCTGGCCCATGATAGGGTGCCCAGTTGTCGCCAGCCGTTTTTGAATTCACAAGAAAATTAAATTGATTTACACTGGGATTTTTTTGTACATTGTAAGTTAATAACATCAAAATAAAGCTTAACAAAAAAAAAAAAAAGTGGCAGGGGAGGACGCCTTATAGGAATGCCCATTCCTACACCTGACCTGTGGCACTGTTGAAACTGGCTCCTGGCCTCCTGTCATTTTGTAAAAGTGCGTTGTAACTTGGAAAAATAATATTATCCCTATCCCTTTTACTCCCCATTAACTTATCAGGTTTGAATATGCCATAAGTTTCCTTTATTGGTCTAGCAGCATGTGGCTCCAGAGCCACATGCAGCTCTTTGGCACCTCTCCAGTGGCTCCCTGTGGTTTTAATGAATAACCATATTTTTTAATGTATTCATTTTCATTTATTGTCTTAGGCCTGAAGTGATCCTTACATTCTTTAACTTTCAATGTGCCTTTACATCAGTTTGAATAAATGTTTTAACATTGTGTCAACCAAAATGTGCCTCATATATCTGGCCTGGCGCCTTTTTCTCCAAAACATCACTAGCGATTGCTACAATAGCCTTGAGCCTTCTTAGCTAGGCTAGCTGTGGATTCCAAATACAAAAAGGGAAAAGTCTCAGGGGAAAATAGAGAATTTAATAAGGTGTGGAAAAAGTTGTTTTCAATGCTGCAAAGTCAAAGTACCAAATAATCAACTAAAGCCCACTGCAGAGTAGCCACCTTGTGCTGAAACATATTAATGAATGCTCATTTAGATCTATTAGTAATGTTGACAGGCTAAATTTGACTTGAAAAGCTGTGTTAACTTTACTATCAGGCTCAAATATGTTTTTCAGCCCCAGACAGATTTATTTTTTTCTTTTTTGACCAAAAATGGCTTTTTTGATTGTTAAGGTTGTGGACCCCTGGTCTCTGACATTGAGGAAGCTCCAAGGAGATTGTATAGAATACTTATGTATTTATTAGCAATTTTCAAGTACAATGAAAATGTCTTCCTAAAAGAAATATTACTCTTGAAAAAAATGTTTACCAGGCAACTCCATAGCTCAGAAATCCTGGTTTTAATGGTTCACTTATGTGATTGTGGTTAGTTCTTTTCCATGAGAAGTTAACATTATTTTTTCTAGTCCCTGTATGGGGCTGCTGATAGAGGTCTTGTATTTCCTTTGTCCCATATAGACTTTTGGAGCTCCATTCCCCAGATGGCCAACACACGGTGGTGCTGCGCTGTAAGGACGGCCCCACCGCCAACTCCTGGTTCACTGCCGTCCACACCAACATTGCTGCTCTGCTGCCTCACACCCTGGCTCACATCAACGCTTACTTAGGGGCCTCGTCTTCAGCCTCCACACACCCCCACCTCAAACACATCGGCTGGTTGGCCGAACAGGTATATCCAGATCTGTTTAATTCAACAGCTGCATGCTATCTTATACAGGTGATAATCCTTTGCAGTTGCTCAGGGCTTATTGCTAATCTTAAAACATGAGAGTCTATGCAGCATCACAGAGCAGGATAAAGACAAAAATAACACAAATGGTATAACAATAAACATAATGATAATATAGCAAATAACTACATACTGTAAATTGATTTAAACTATTTATAAAGAAAGAGCAAAATCATAAAAGCAATGACACTTACTATTTTTGAAGTTTCCAGTATGTCTATATAAATGTAATCTCTTAGCATCCAGTACATGCTAAATGCTAAAATAGCTTAGTTAAAAGTGAGAAAACATGCCTTGAAAAAGCTACAAACCCTCCAATTGTACTATTTGGACTGCTGTTATTTGCTGGAACCCTTTCTCGACCACCCCAGTGACTTTCTGCAGTTTATGCTGGTTGTCTTGCAACTTCACAGTGATGGCACATTTGGACAGAGCCTGGCTAGCTGTCTACCCCAGCCTCCAGTCTTCATGCTAATCTATGTTAGCTGCCTGCTGGCTCCAGCTTTATATTTAACATACAAACATGAAATCCATGACAATCTTCCAGGTCACATTAAGAAAATGTATAATCATGGAACTGTCCCTCAAAATGCTAAATCCTAAATGCTGCCAGGAGCAGATTATCTGTAGCTGTTACTAATTAATGCTTATTCCACAACTAACATTCAGTGACCCCAAAATGAAACATTACTGTTGTCTGGTTAGTGTGTTCTGCAAGCCAGTGTCTGCCCCTAGCCAAAGATTGTTATGAGTCATGAGTGGATTGTTTGATTTGTAGTTCAGAAAGACGAAAAGAGTGGTGAGTCTTCTCGTTTCTGTTTCTATACTTTCATAAAGAAGATACAAAGTTGAAGGCATCTTTCAGTTCGGGATGGTCTTAAATTTTTTTTTTTTTATGTTTCGTATTAAAATACAATTCAAAGAAGTCATTGAATTATGGTACAAATACATTTTAAGTGTTTATTATCAGCACATTTTGATGGTTTTGAGAGAACACAGTGCATCATCAGGTTAGATAAACATAGTGTTGAAACACATGTTGCTCTCAAAAGGAAATGGCGTCAGTGGTTTTTCAATATAGTTTAATACAGTACCTGTTTCATTAGTCATAAATCACCGCACATACACAGATCTCAAGCATATACACTGGCATTTCTGCTCTGCAGCAGCACACAGGAAGAGTGTGTTTTCTTGAATTAGCTGTAGTCCTAAATTTAAACATGTCAATTGAAAAGTGAACTAGGGCTGTTCTCAATTCACATCCGGGAAAAATACTCTTACTTTGAATCATATCTCTTCACCTTGATGAAGTGTTCATTCAAGGTTATGTTGAATGTATGGATGCCTGGCTGTGTTCTTGACCTGGCTCAAACAGGAAACAGTCTAATGCAAGTTTCCGTTGCATTACACTGTTTCCTGCAGAGCCCACCTACTCACCACAGTTGCACTCACAAACACACCGTCTGGTTTTATGTCATTGCTTTTCACATTAATTCCACCAACACTCCAGTCACTCAGCCATGACTCAGACAAATACACACCGCCCTATTTTTACCACAATGCTCTCAGAAATCAGGTCAGACTGTCAGGGTGAGCTACTTAACTCCTCTGCAGCTGTACATTGTCAAACTCCATTTTCCCTGTACGCTGTTAAACTAAATTGCTAAACTTGTGCCTTGTAGGTGGTTGTACCTCACTTAACTACTTCACAGTATTTTTACCTGTGAGACAATTCACTATACCTGTACCTGACCAACTACATCACTCCACACCTGTACCCAAACAACTGTTTTTACACTGTCAAACTACGTCACTACACCTCTACACAGTCAAAGTACATTTCTGTACCTGTACCCGAAACCTTGTGGTAGTTTGTACTCCATTTAACTGCATCACTGTACTTGTACGCTGTGAAACTACTTCACTATAACTGAACACCATACCCTGTACTAGTTCGTACCCTGTCAAATTACTATCACAAATTTAATTACTACTGTGGCTTTACCTGTCGAACTACATCACTATACCTGTACCTTACAGTAGTTAATACCCCGTCAAACTGCATCACTATACCTGTACCCCATAGTAATTTATACCCTGTCAAACTACATCACAATACCTGTACCTCATAGTAAATTATACTCTGTCAAACTACATCACTATACCTGTACCCCACAGTAATTTATACGCAGTCAAACTTCATCGCTATACCTGTACCAAATAGAAATGTATACCC
>JAPZEB010000023.1:6753704-6774795 GCA_029783705.1 Chaetodon striatus | reverse complement strand
CTATACCTGTACCCCATAGAAATTTATACCCCATCAAACTCCATCAGTATACCTGTACCCCATAGTAATTTATACCCTGTCAAACTTCATCACTATACCTGTACCCCATAGAAATTTATACCCCATCAAACTCCATCAGTATACCTGTACCCCATAGTAATTTATACCCCATCAATCTGCAGTCTACCTATATTCATTGCCTGTAATGGTTTGTACCATGTCACACCACATCATTACATAGGTAGAGTGGGTCGTCCACCAATCAGAAGATCAGGGGTTCGATCCCCGTCTCCTCCATACCGCATGTCAAAGTATTCTTGTAGGCAAGATACCGAACCCCAAATTGCTCCTGATGGCTGTTCTATCAGTGTGTGAAAGTGTGTGAATTGTTACTGAGTAGCAGGTGGCACCTTGTTTGGTAGCCTTAGCCACCAATGTGTGACACACACACCCATTCACACAGTGTGAATGTGTGTGTGAATGGGTGATGGTGACTCAGTGGTGAGAAGACAAGAGGTGCTATACAAGTGCAGTCCATTTACCATCATTATGCCTGTAGTTGTTTTACTACATCTCTAAATCTGTAGTCCTAACTACCCTATTTAACTACCTTCATCACTGTACTTTTAACTCCTTAAACTATATCATTACAGCTGTACAATAACTACATCACAGTAGCAATACCCCATACTTTGTAGTAGGTTATACTTTGTCAAATTAAATCACTATACCTGAATTTCATCAAAATGTAACACTTAAACTTGACACTGTCAAACAACAGCATTAAAATTGTACTCTCTCTGTTCAGTAATGTTATATTTAACACATAAACGGAATACCTGGATCTATATGTCATATGTGATGAACTATGGACCTGGAGAGCACTGCTATTTTGACATACACAGGTTTACCTATACTGTAATAAAAATACACCTTTTTTGAAAGAAGAATGAAGAGAATTGCTCTTTTATGCAAGGTGACTTGTGGTAGTCTGGATACATTACTGCCTTTTGCAGTACACTGGTAGAATTACTGTAAATAACTGAACAAAATCTGAAGTAAAATGTAGTTTGGAGATTTACCTTGTTTTGATGTATTGCTTTTACTTATTAATACTGACATCTCCCTCTGACTTTCTTCTTTAGGTCCAGCTGGAAGGTGGACGGCAGCAGTACAAGCCAGTGGTCATGGCACTGACAGAGAAGGACATCTTGCTATTTGAATCAGTGCCATGGAGCAGAGAGTCTTGGTCCATGCCTCTGCTCACACACCCGCTGCTAGCCACAAGGTAAAGACAACAGACAGCAGGTGCACTCAGCTTAAGCCAGAATGCTCAAAACTTACCTGACAGGTCCGCTTTAGGTCTATCAGGAACCATCTGACATCATGCTATGGGACAAATAAAAGTCACTAGTAGAAAATAGATTAACTATTACTCCTTTACAGATTTTACCTTTTACTCTTAAGAGGTCACTGTCATCATACTTGTGAAATGGGAAGGTGAAAAGGGGGGGGGGGGTTTAAAAGTTTAAGCTGGCTTTCAGTTCAGTGCTTTCCATTTAATGTCGATGCATGTTCAACAAAGTGTAGTTTATGGTAAGTACCTGGAAGTTTACAGTTGCTTACATTGAAGTGAAAGTGCAATAAAGTTTCGCTAGGTCAGTGGTGGCCTGTTCAGCTTAGTTCAGTGTTGTTGCAGTGTAAATGTGAATTTTAGGAGAAAATAACTTTTACAGCTGGGAACCCCCATCTGTAAAACCTGACTCAAATTTCAACACTCAGTTCCTTCCTATTAAGGAAATTACACTAACTGGTCCAGTCAGTGTTGTGGGTTAGTAACTTCAGAGACCAGGACTCCTTGCCAACTTTTATAAACAGCTTAAGAGGAGCTAAGCAATTTCAATTAGGAGTCTCGCCAATGCAGATTAACTGTGCGGGTGGTCTTTGAGAATGTTAAATGTGTCTGTATTTTCATTTGTCTCTTTCTCCAGACTGGTTCATTCTGGCAGCGCCCGGGGCTCTCCCGCCCAGGGTTCAGACCTGGTGTTCGCCACTCGGACGGGCACAGGGCGGGGCATCGAGTCCCACATCTTCCGAGTGGAGACCCACTGGGATCTGTCTTCATGGACGCGAGCCCTCGTGCAGGGGGCACATGCTGCCGCTGAGCTCATTAAAGAGGTCTCCATTGGTGAGTGTGGGTGTGTGCGTGCTATAGGTGATCAGTCTGTAAGACAGCTTTAACAACAAAGGACATTCTGTAGTGTAATATAGCTGTATACATTTACATGTAATATGTACTGTACTGAGTTACAATTTGAGGGACTTATGCGTAATGAGCACCTATACTTTTAATAGTTTTGGTACTTTTTTTAGATGAAGTTTTTTACTTAAAATAGAGTATTTTTGGCATCACTACGTTTACCTAAAGTTGCTATAATCAGTATTTATTTATATATTTTCTGTCATGGAGTTGGTGGAGACCAAAAACAGAGCTCATAGGGGAGTGAATATTGGACACCAACATGCCTCCGATTGAATGCTAATATTGTTCTGTATCTGCTGAATGTGTAAATTGGCAACTTTTTGCTGGTTCAGTCAACTTAAAAAGCGCCGTCAGTGTTGTGCTTACAGCCTTTTTTTGTTCAGTTACTGAAGGTGTAAATAAAGGATCTTTTTTTTAACGCCACTGATAACATCTAACCAGACATTCAAGCAACCAACCAAAAGCCCACTACCTTTATCTAGTCATACACCAACTAAACAAGAAGTGTGTGAGCCAAAATGATAAGAAAATCCATGCACCCCTGTAGAAAAAGATGTGTATATCACAACAACTGTCATCAAGGTAAATGTTGGTAATGCTCATTGATTTAGATGTAAGGTCACCCCAGGCATTTTTTTCGTTGTCCACAGGAAACACTTCAATATAAACTGAAATACAATACAACACTACAGGCTACAACCTCAAATAATACCGCAGAATGGACTGAGCACCACAGGGATGCTCGGCTCGTGTACACAAGTTTTGATGAATGTGCTTGTTTTACACTGTGTGTGTGGTTTGTGTCGGCACAGACAGTTTGGCAGCAGGATGGCAGAGTGAGTAAGCAGACATTTAACTAGAGGATGTGGGTTCACCTTTGAACGTGAAATCATTATTCGAATAAGTGAATATTGAGAGGAAGTTCTAGAGAAAATATGCCTCATGTAACTCTTGTACATGAGTTTTTTTCCAGAGAAGCACAGATAAAATATTTTTATGTACATACACAAACCTTTAAATGCCAAAGTACTTTGACTTTGACAGGAAGCTCCTGACAGCAACTGGCTCACTCACAGTGTGCCGTAGCTCAGAGAGGGCAGCTCTGTGCAGGAAAAGCAGAAGTGGGAGCCAGCAGAGGGGAATGTTTCCACTCTGTGCCGAACAATACTTGGCTGCAGGAACAGCACTGGAAAGAATCAGCCTTTTTTTCCTTTCTCTTCTTCCCTGTCCTTCTATAGTTGTGCAGGAACATAAAAGCCAAGTCAAGTTACAGTAATACACATGCTTTCGCATCAAATGACGACACAGTTTAATCTGCGCCGTGAGGATTTTTATATAAAAGATGCACTTATCTTTGGGCTGCAGCAGAGAGGAACATCACATCCAAGTTTAATTCAGGTTCTGTAAATTAACTTTGTCTGAGTAAATTATTATTCTGGTGACAGATAGCATCACTGCTGGGACTACATGCAGCACACATTATACTCACCCACTCACCCATTTCTCACCTCTGCTCCCCTGCCATTTTAAAGCCATTTTCTCTTTCTCTTACAGGTTGCACGTTGAACAGACAGGATGTTCGACTGACGCTGCACTATGAGAAGGGCTTCACTGTGACGAGGGAGCCAGCTGATCCAGCCGGGGGTGCTGTGCTGTTCAGGTACCCCTATGAGAAGCTCAAAATGTCCGCCGATGACGGAATACGCAACCTCTACCTTGACTTTGGGGGTCCAGAGGGAGAAATGGTAAGTTAAGACAATGGGGAAAAAAGATTTACTGTAATATTTGATATGATGTCATTTCTTTTCACCATTTTATACTCCAAGTGGATCACTTCATCATGTGACACAAAGTCATTGTAACTTTTCATCATCAATTTATCAATCATTTTTAATTGGTCATTCAGTCAAAAAGAATTTAACGTAGATTTTTTTTAAGTGATTAGGGATCGTTCAAATTATTCTGATAACACAGGATTTTGTTCGTGGAAAGAAATACTTCAAGTGAAAATTGGTTCAGTCTGTGTGTTGCTTCGAGCTCATTCATTGTAATATTTTTGTGGGGGGCGGAGTGTCTTTTTCAATATTACCATTTGGGGGCACCAAAGTCATCATTTTGAAATGTTGAAGGGGAACGCCAACTATGTGACACATGGATTCGCATGTAAACACAGCTCTGTGACTTTTGGGTGACGGCCAGAGATGGTATGTAATACCTGGATTTACACTGTCTCTGGCTGTCAGAAGGAATGAAACTCATTTATAAAGACATCTGTTGGAAACTTTCCCTGATTAAAGTGATGGCATTTTGCCTTGTATTTTTTGAACCATGAACCACTTTGCTCATGTTTTTCATATATACTTTTGTAATCAACAATACTACCCAAAAAAACAATTCCTGTTTTCATTTCTGTACCTTGCAAAAATTCTTTTTTTGCACGTCTTTTTAAACTGTCTCCTGTTTTTACTTTGATTGAATTCTTCCTCGAGTCCATCACACAACACAAATAGATAAACACATACTTTTAAGGTTGGTGCCAGCACAGTATTGTTTCAGATTCAATTTTCTTCTTAAGTTTACCTTTTTTGTCCAGGAACAGTTTTTGTGTTTTGCCTGTAAGTTAATTTTTTGCTTTGTGCATTATTTCTGCAGTCTTAAATCACACCAGATCAATGAATTTCAATGCATGTGATTTTAAAAATAGAGTTGTTAGTATGTTTGTGATATGCATAGTCATTGTAGGATGCTTTTGTAGGTTTTGCCCCGTACCTTCGCACAGTAATTCAAATACAGTAAATTTAAAAGACAAATAACAGAAATACTACAGATGTGCACACCAGAGCTGATCATGGTCAATTTAGACAATGCACATGCCGCAACTGTGCCTTGGAGAATTTTCCTAACGGGCTCCTTTACAGTCAATATGGCGGCAAAGATAACAAAAAAGGGGATTTTTTTATTTCGTATCATGTCTAACTTAAGTGTATCATAACATATCAGGTATGGAGTCATTCTTTTCTATGGATGCCAGTTTTTTGCCACAAGGAAGGCCAAAATACATCCTGCAAAAAGTATGGCTTCTTGTTTTTAGTTAAGTCAAATGCTGGAAGTGCTTTTTGCTCTCTGTTGCTGCTATGTCATTTTGTTGGGGACTTGCCCCTACTGGCCGGTTAGGGGCAGTGAGGAATTAAAAGTCAATGAATGCATGAAACAGTCCATAAAATGTGTTTTAAACAATTGTGAATCATTGCAACCACGAAAGGTCCTTGGGCATACAATCATAAATGTGCACACAAAATATTAGGCTGATTGGTTCAGTAGTTCAGTAGTAGATAGACACACACACATGCACGCACACCCGCAACTCAAACACATGATGCTGATAAGTAATGACAAATCCACAACTATAACAACTCTGTTAGAGGACAGAATTACTTAATGTTCTGTGGAAAAAGGCAAATTGCTGCTGCAGTGTAGAACAACTGATAGTATGACAAAGTGACTGTTCACATAAGTTATGAACTCAAAAGAACTGTGTTCACTGCAGTAATGTGATCTGCGTAATATTCTGTAAATTATCTGCATTTCAGCAAACACAACACACAAGGGGATTGTAGTGAGTTTTACCCTTTTTAACATACTTGTGTCTCTCTTTTCCTGTTCCATCTACTCTGCCGTTTTCGTCCTTCCTCCTTTCCGTCCTCACTTCCTCCCTCTATCCTCCAGGTATTTGACCTCCACTCGGGTCCAAAGCCAGTGGTGTTTGTCCTCCACTCCTTCCTGTCAGCCAAGCTCACTCGTATGGGCCTGCTGACGTGAAACAACCAACAGCAGCAGCGTGGACCAGAGGACGTGCCCAGGCACAACGAGGAGGGGGGAGACGCTCCCAAAATGCTGATACCAGGGGTTGATTCTTTATTATAATTTTTTTTTTTTTTTTTCCAATTCTTCCATTCACAGCTGAAGCTGCAGGGAAGATTTAACCCATGAGTTGTATTGTCGATTGTCTAGAAATTGTGCCTTCTCTTCCAACTTTCCCTTGCAATCATTTGTATTGTGAGGTCAGGTAAAAGGATGTAGCACTTTGCTTGAAGTCATAAGGTGTTAAAAGACAGTTACAACGTGCAAAAAATAGCTATTAACAATCTCATAACATTCCATGTGATAATGTATTAAATTTAATTATCTGATGTGTTAAAAAAAAGTTAAGATGCTGTGATGTGCTTATGAGATTCCATTGCCAGTGCACTTCAAGCAAAGTGTTGCTGAAATATATTAAGGAAAGGAAGGATTTTTAGACAACTAATACACAGCCAAGCACAGACTGGTAAATGCTCCCTGTTTTTACTCTATGCCTATCATTCCGTGACAGCCTTCCAATGTACTTTGGGCTCTTTTTAATGTATTTGTTTGTGTTTGTGTAGACGTGTGAGTGAAAGGCGCTGTTTTAGAGTCAGAGTGCAGTTAACTAAACAGAGATTATGTGAATGAAGATAGGTGTGTGTGTGTGTGTGTGTGTGTGTGTGTGTGTGTGTGTGTCTATACTACACGCTTCTGTTGGCTTGATAGTGTGCCTGCTGTCTGACAGACCCACCTTTTAGCACATTATCCCAAACTACTGTTGTAATCAGGATTGCCAACTGTGCCTTTTTACATGTAGTCAAAGACACTCTTTGTAATGTTTCCTTTTTTTTTTATTTCACACAATAAGAGAATTTTAAGCTTTCAACATGTGCAAGCAATAGTATTACTCTTATAGTGTAAACCATGTTACTTTGTTTTTATGGCGTTTGTTTTTTTAAGTGTATACTCAATGATAGCATGACTTCCTGACATTGACCTCTGTATCAGATGATGATATACGACATGTGTTACCTCCCCTTCTTCAGCTACACTACCACGTCGTCTCCGTCTCAATGTCGCCATCATCTCATTCCACTTTCCTTGAGATTACTGGTCTCTTGTTACCATTCCTACAGCAGCGTTTCTCTGGCTAAGGACTGTTTCACAGGCTCATGTCAAGGTGGGCCACCTCATGACAGAGGTACCATTGTATTTTCGTAATCCGAACTGCAGTGGTCAAATACGTCTCACCTCCTCTGAACCCCTGCAGTAGAGAAGTTCCTGTACACTCTGTCCTTTAGCTCATTGTGGTCTTTTCCTTCCGTTTTAGTTCTTAGATTAAGAAAATTATCTTTACTCAAGGTCCACGACTGACTTTCTTTTTGGAGCTCTCAGCCACATAGCATGGTCTCAGTTGTCATCATGTGACCAGAGCTTAGAACTTGTGCATGTGACATTCAGATCATTAGCATAGCACCAAACCACTATTTGCTATGTAAATATAAAGTGGAGTAACAGTGTTCTGAGCAGAGAACAAAGTTCTGCTCCCTGTGTGTGTGTTGTTATCTGAGCTTCTCTGTGGTTTGTTGTGGTAAGTCAGTCCATGCATGTTAGTACATGTGTGTGTCCAACTAGGTAGCTCATCGCCACTTCTTTGCACGGCGTTCAACAGCAGTTACTGCTGATATCGGGACAACGTCATTGTGGAAAGTTGGCGCCAACCCTCCGCTTCCCCCCCTGGTTAACACCATTAGCTCTGTCAGCACTGTTGCTGTTATTTAGCACGGTTTATGAAGTTAGCACCGTTAGCTGCTGGCTCAGCCACCTTCATGTCCAGACAACTCATATGGTCTATAGACCCCCTTTAACTCACATTGCAGTAGATTGGGGGAGATGGTACCTGCTGTCAGATGTGAATGACCTCCTTGACCTTTATCCAGTCATCCACTGATGTCTGGTTTGGTCTGGACCTGTTTTTATCAAACTTCTAAGATTAACAAAAGAGCCAACTGAGACTTTGCTGACAGTGCGCGATAAGACAGATTTATCAAGAGACTTATTCATACTTAACAGTGAGGTGTGGTAGTAACCTTAAAATCGGCTCTCAAGTGATCACACGACTTACCACATATATGCACAGAGCAGAAGTAGCCAATCAGAGACGAGGATTCATCATATAACTCATTCTGAAACATGTCTCAAAGAGTGTTTGCAGCTCTGTTTGTCTGCTTGTGAGACCTTAGAGCTCTGATTTAATTATTTTAACGCTTGCAAGTAGGAGTAAAAGTGAAGGACTTGTTATCTCCCACTTAAGTCCAAAAATTCATTTTCAGCAGTTTGATAATTTCAGGCCCTGGTGTTGACGGACAGCTGATGGTGTTTTTTCAGTCCTTTCTGTTTTAACGACATAGTGTGAGGTCATGTGACGACAACTGAGCAAACTCCATCCACTAATGAAGACTGTGGGGTGCAGTTGAAAGCTCTGGAAAAAGCCAGTAAGTGGATCTAGAGTTAAGGTTATTTGTTAAACTACAGTTCCCAAGCTCAAGACTAAACTTTTACACTCTTACAAAATGTTACTTAAAAAAAAAAAACAGCCCACAGCAGATCTTGTAATTTCTGTCAATAGTAAATACCATCAAAACAGACATTAATTCATATATTTTACACACCACTTTTGGTACAGTACCCCTATATTAGGTAATTTTTAAATTGTTATTAAAATCGAGGTGGGTTGACGTTATCTAACTTAACTCATTACAATCTTCTCTTCATTTTCTGTCCAGTCTGGTGCCTGTGTTATTGAGACAGATATTTCTCAGTATTATTTGTGTGAAGGGACCAACAATCTGAGTGTAAATATGTAATCTGTAAATATAAAACAATTTTCACAAATGCAAAAAAATCTAACCCTTTTTGTAAACTCACAAAAATACTTATAAAATATAAAACAGAACTAAAAATACACAAATTCCAAAACTTAAAAAAAAAGACTGTATAAAATACATAGAATTGAGATTCACACAAATCTTTTTTTGTATTTGTGGAAGGTGTCATTATATTCATGAATTACACATTAAAACATATTGTTGATCTGTTCACACAAATAATACTGAGGCAAATCTATCTCCACATTGTGTTGAGACCTGACTCGTTTATAAATTCTACATGACTGTAATTAACACATTTTCATAACCCTCTGCTGGATCATGGTACATGTTGCTAAAGCAGTCCTTCCCTTCAGTAGAGCCTCTGTGTTCTTTTGGGCCTCAAACAATGTACCATTGTGTCCACTGACCGTGCAACATAGGAGAACAAGATATCCCCTCTGTCCTCGGATAAGGAACACAATCACCACTCTGAATGACCTTTATTCTATTTTGGACGCTGATGTCCTTGTGATGGTTTGAACAACTTTTCTTTTGGATTTTTCGTATAAGCTAAATAGTTGTTGTAGCTTTTAGTTCTTTTTCAAGCTATAGTCAATAGGCGAGGCAGACTTTGCTTCACCTAAAATATTATCTGCATGTGGGAGGTTCGAGTTATATTTGGCCTGATATAAAGTCTTGTTCCTGTGTTGCACTCCATCATCCTACTTTTATAACCACACTTTTCATTTTCCATCAATCATGTTCCTCTAACTCACTGCACAGATCTGATTGTCTTAAGTTGGTCAACCTTCAACGAGCTACAGGCCGTCCCTCTTCGAGCTTGATGCACTAACCTAACAAACCCCTTTAAATCTGTGAATGTACACCTCCCCTCCTCTTCCAGGTGATTGTGTTTCATCTCTTTTCTCTTTGTGTTCTGAAATCGTGGCTATCCTGTCTATGCAAAGCGATGCTTCAAAGAAGGGGTTTTTGAAACCAAAGGTAATATCTGTGGCAGCTTGCGTCCAACACAATCATTGAACTGAAAAGTCACAACAGGATAAAGTGCTGCTGCAACAACCTGTCATATGCAAAGTATTTTAGACTTCCTTCCAAGATACAGTATACAATGTATGATAGCAATGTAATAATCTCAAATGTAAATACCTACCAATAAAACCGTTACAAATTACATAGATTGATGTGTGGTTTGTTACATGCATGCTATAATATAGACCATATTTTAATTTCATTTACACATTGACTGTTATTCTCGGTGTTTAGGTACACACGTGTTTATGATGTATGTTTCCTGTCTTACTCGGCATGTGTCATTTTCAATTATGGGAGTATTACTGCTATTGCACCAATATGGCCGCTAGGTGGCGGCAGTTCAATTTATCACCACACAATTCTTTACCATTGGACAACAGGGTTATTACTATCAATAGAAAATCACATTTTAAAGCTGATTGGCATAAGAAGGGTTTTTGTGTGTGATTAATTAAGTTCAGATGATCTTTTAAAGAATTTTCCGGAAGGTTTAATATTACTGTTTCAACAAAAGGTTATTACCAAATCTAAAGGAACTCCTTTACTTCATATGATACAAAGCAACGTTGCAGTTTTCTTTGATTCCTCTTCCTCTCGTATGTTAACTTGATGAATCAAAAATGTGTCAACAAAATGATGAGTATGGTATTTAAACAAAAACTTGGAGGGACTTTAACTCATGATCTGTACCGGGTAATATAGAAGTTTTTTTTAGTTATCATGCCATGTTGCCTCTTAAGCCAAAGACACCCAGTTAAAATTGTGTCAGTATTATTTTCTCCACAAAAGATTTAACTTTAAATTTACTTAAAGTAGACCCTTGCACCTTTTGCTCCTCAGAAGATGAAACCATAAACAATCTATTTCTTAAAAGTCGATATGTTCATTTGTTTTGGTCTGATATTCACAACTGGCTGTCATTAAAAATAGATAATATACCGTTGTTTAGTCATGTTGATACAATTTATTTTATGGACAACGTGGTTGCAAACATTTCAGATGGGCCTTCTATTTATGTTGTGATTATTTAGGGTAAATATTATATTCATTCATGTAAGTTTAAAGGATGTACTCCCTTCTTCACTGTGGTTACAAATAACTTTGCCACCTACTTAAAGTCCCTAAAATATGTGGGAAAATTGTATAGTAAAGCTTTAAAAACTGTATACATTTATATGCTCTTGTAATGCCTTGCTCCTTCTTGCTGTTTATTTGTTTCCCTGATTATTTCTCCTTTTTGTATTGCCTTTTCGTTTGAAAAAAAAATCTATCTATTTTCTCTTTTGAATTTCAAAATAATGTTACCTCTATTGTTCTTTTGCTTACCTTACTATACCATTGCTGTTGAATTATTTCTTTTGTCCTTTGTACATCCATTTCCTGACCTGTTCCGTATAATTTTGTGGGGAAAAAAAAAGATTTGGCCCGAATAAAACAATCAAAATAAGATTTAATTAAATTGCGAGAAAACAATTGAGAAAATATTGTTGTTTGATCCATTATTTTTCCGACATAAGCTTGTAATAATTATATTTTTAAAGTTTCAACCGGAAGTTATCTCTGTGTCAGCTAGCTTTGGTTGGTAGACGCAGCGTTGTTGCTGTGGTTTGTTGGGTCGAGGCAGAGCTGTCATATCAGCTAGCTAGCTAACGTATTAGCTACTGTTTTGTCATGTCAAGAACAACCTGCCCTCTCACAACACAGGGCTGCTAACGACTTCATTTCTTCACATATCCGCCTTTTGGTTGGGTCAGAGGATAGAAATCTGGGAGGAGAGCGCAAGACTGAGATGAAATGACAACGTCAACATTACAGGTAGGCTAATACTGGCTAGCTACCGTTAGCTTGCTACAACTGCATATCACTGGGCTTAGCCCATACAGCTGCTTGAATGCAAGCTAACTGCTAGCAGAACAGCTGACGCTAAAGCCTGCTAATGTTGTGAGCAAGCCAGTTTAGTGAACTGAGCCTGCAAACAGTCTATCAGTCCATGGTCCTGGAAATGGGATAAGCCTTAGCAAGAGCTAACGGTATTGTACTAGCTAATTACGTGCTGCAAAACAACAATATTAACTAAGTCTGGTGTGGATTGCCAAGTAACGGTAATGCTCTGCTGGAGGATGTTTATAACGGTATCGGTAGCAGCCGCTCTCGCAGCGCTAGCTGGACTACAGCTCCTGCTCGCTGACACTTAAGGAAAAAACAAAGATAAGCATCATGGAACATTTTAGTTTTTGTGCGTTAGTTGCCTTAAGAAATATCCAGCTAATTTTGTTGTATAATCAGATAAACTTCCTTTGTGTAAGATGCTATGCTAGTTGTATAACTTTGGCTTTGTTTTGGTTGAAGCTCCAGTGTTGACATGTGCAGACTGATGTGAGGATGACTAATGTGCACATTCCCTGCCTTTATTGTGTCTCCACCCCAATCCATCTCATACCTTCTCCTGTCCTCTGACTGTGTTTCTCTGCATCTGTTGCAGAAAGCGATTGATCTTGTGACCAAAGCCACAGAGGAAGACAAGGCGAAGAATTATGAGGAGGCCTTACGACTGTACCAGCATGCTGTGGAATATTTCCTACATGCCATCAAATGTGAGTACTGCAGCTTGATAGGTAGTTAAAGTTATATGAACATTAGTGGGTTTCTCTCACATTTTTGTTTGGAACTCTGTCTTTCTCCTAGATGAGGCCCACAGCGACAAGGCAAAGGAGAGTATACGAGCAAAGTGTATGCAGTACCTGGACAGAGCGGAGAAACTCAAAGATTATCTGAAAAATAAAGACAAACAGGGCAAGAAGCCTGTCAAGGAGGCACAGAGCAATGACAAGTATGCTGTCTGTCTTCTGTGTTCTCAGGAAATATGTTCAAGTCTGTGGGATTTACTGTGATTGTGTCAACCTCTGTGTTTGTGTCTGGTCTAGGAGTGATAGTGACAGCGAGGGTGAAAACCCAGAGAAGAAGAAACTACAGGAGCAACTTATGGGTGAGTTAATATGCATGGGGGAATGTAGCCAGATAGTTAATAGATCATTTTGTATAACTCACTAACACCATGCTTCTTTACGAGAGGATCTTCACCTGATTAAATGTAACTGTGCATAATTCTTTTTTTTTATTTTTTTATTTTTTTATTTTTTTTTTATCAGTAGTCTGACATTCAGTTGAGTTATGAGGTCTTGTTTGTGTTAGGGCTACAGGTGTACAATCACCTTTGGAGTTTTCTGCCATCTGCATTGTCAGTCTTAATCATACTCTGCCTCTGTGTCCAGGTGCCATTGTAATGGAGAAGCCCAATGTCAGGTGGAACGACGTGGCTGGACTGGAGGGAGCTAAGGAAGCTCTGAAGGAGGCTGTCATCCTGCCCATCAAATTTCCTCACCTCTTTACAGGTACTGTTGGATATTCCCGCTCTAACTGTGTTTAAACCCATTAAGTATCATACACTGAAATCAAATATGCTGAACAAAAATTTAAACACAGATTTTCTGTTTTTGTTCCCATTCTTAACAGGTTTAAGTAAAAGATCTAAGACTTTTTTTATACACACATAAGGTATATTTCTCTCAGATTTGGGTGGCAAATTTGTTAAAATCCATGCTAGTAAGCACTTCTTCTTTTCTAAGATAAGCCTCACAACCAACAAATGGTTTGCACAAACAAATTTTCTGCACAAACCATCAGAAACCGCTGGTTAGATGTACTGTCAATTTCAAGGACACAACATTGGAAACATTTTACAGTAGAAAAATGAGCATTCAATTCACAAGCAACAGCTCTGGTGGACATTGCTGCAGTCAGCATGCCAATGGCACACTCCCTAAAAACTTGAAACATCTGAAGCATTGTGTTGTGTAATAAAACTGCACATTTTAGAGAGGCCTTTTATTGTGACCATCCCGAGGCACACCTGTGTGGTAATGATGCTTTTTAATCTAGATCTTGATATGCCACATCTGTCAGGTGGATGGATTGTCTTAGAAAAGGTGAAGTGCTCACTAACATGGATTGTAACAAATTGGTGACCAAAATTTGAGAGAAATACATCTATTTTGTAAGTACATGAAAAAAAGGCTTAGATCTTTAGACATGTGAAAAATGGGAGCACAAAGAAACATGTTGCATTTCAATTTTTGTTCAGTGTAGTTTAAAAGATGGCAGAAGTACATTTTGTTAGATGGGCTTGGAGCTAAAAAATGTACGTTATCTATTGTTGAATAATAATGTGATAATGAAGGGTAAATACAGAGCTGAAACAGGACTGATCAACAGATTATTTGGTAGCAATTATGATATTTAGTTAATTATTATGAAGCCAA
This sequence comes from Chaetodon striatus, assembly GCA_029783705.1. Taxonomy (NCBI): domain Eukaryota; kingdom Metazoa; phylum Chordata; class Actinopteri; order Chaetodontiformes; family Chaetodontidae; genus Chaetodon; species Chaetodon striatus. Next base: position 6,760,447 of record JAPZEB010000023.1, on the reverse strand, counting down.
TACACCCCAAACTTCCTCAGATTCTCACCCCTCAAAGTTGTTACTTATATTTGTTACTTAACTTCAGTACATTTTTAATGTCCAACTATGGTTCAGACAAAACAATCTGAATTGATCAGAGGATGTCAGTTTTAATCTCTAGGAATATTTGGTGACCTTTTCTCACAGTTCTCTTTAATTTTATTTATCAGTCAGAAAATAATTAATACATTAATCAACTGTGAAAATTGTTAGTTGCAGCCCTAGTTCAGTATCACAGCTCATGACTGTTGAATAGCATTTTAGCATCACCTGTGTTGGACAGTGACACTGTATAACAACATGTGACCAACTTTACTTATGGTCTTTACATTCTCAGGCAAGCGGACTCCATGGAGAGGCATCCTGCTCTTCGGTCCCCCGGGGACAGGGAAGTCGTACCTGGCTAAGGCCGTGGCCACCGAGGCCAATAACTCCACCTTCTTCTCTGTCTCCTCCTCAGACCTCATGTCCAAGTGGCTGGGAGAGAGTGAGAAGTACGTCTCTTCCTTAGGCGTGGCTGCTGTCTGAAGTTGTACTCTTCACAGGGAAAGACACATTTGTTGTAGTACAGAAATATAGCAGAATGAGTTTCATAACTTCTTTTAGATGTTGATTTGATAATATGTTTTCAGCCTGATGAGAGTGAAAACCTGACTCTTCATCCCGTCAACAGTCCGTGAACAATCTATATGTTAGGGGAAACTTTGGTATTCTTCAGCCTGGACCCTGTTTTCCCATGTTTTTTGTCAAAGTGACGAATGGGAACAGCAGTTATTGAAATTGGTCCAGTATTGAGCGAGACCACTGCAGCTGTCAGCAGTAGAACAAGCTGCAATGTAACCACTCAGGGAATTTGTGCGCTATCAGTTTATGTCCATCAAAAAAGCTTGTTTTTGCTACTGACAGGCACAGGTTATTATTCTGAATATCTGACACAATTATGGAAAGCATCCCCACAGAAATTGAACTTTTTGTTAGAGTAAGACCCTTTATGTTTAACCAGAAACAGTCCCAAAATTACAATCCCTAAACTCACCAGACCTCATTTAAATCCAACACAATTTCCTACCTCTGTGTACTGCACTCTATAGAGATGAATGACAATATTGTTTGTCTTATCTCCTCTCATCTTTCACGTTATATTAGAGGCTAGAGGGCGTATCCTATTTTTGAAACTGCTCAAACACAGTGTAATTACAGAATATAAGATGCCTACAACTCGTAGTAAATCCATTTCCATTACAGACTGACAGCTCTCAGTTTTTGTCAGGGACACTCTTCACCTCTGCAGCTTGCATTCACTAATTCCTTCAATATTGCTGTCTACGTGTGTGTCTCTCAGTCTCACTTCCTCTATCTCTCCCTGTGTCTCCTAGGCTGGTGAAGAACTTATTTGACCTGGCTCGCCAGCACAAACCCTCAATCATCTTCATTGATGAGGTGGACTCGCTGTGCGGCTCCAGGAACGAAAACGAGAGTGAGGCCGCGCGTCGTATCAAGACGGAGTTCTTGGTCCAGATGCAGGGTGAGCCGAATGAGATGAGGATGAGGAATAATAGAAAACTACAAAGACATCTTAAAAATGCAAATACGTAACTCTGCATGGACACTGAGAGAAGCAGAAAGTGCTCATATTGAGCTGACGGAAGATCTCTGATTTTGTAGGTGTGGGAAACAACAATGATGGTATCTTGGTGTTAGGAGCCACCAACATCCCCTGGGTGCTAGACGCTGCCATCCGCAGAAGGTCAGAGGTCACTACAATACTCCTCGTTAAATGTGTGTTTGTCTCACCCTAACTTTGTATTGTGGTTATTCAAATAACCAATTATTTGACCTAAATTCATCTCAGTGAGTCAGAGAAGACATTTCGTTGTAGCAGTTAGGTTTAGAGGTTATGAATTAAGGCAACTGGAGCATGATCATAGTCTCTGAGATAAATTAAAGCTGTTGTAGTAGTGTATGGTTAAACTTCAGTCTTCATACTTAGTAGCACGTTGTTTCTTTTCACAATTTTACTTTGAAATTCCAAAAATACCATAAGTCGCTGGTTAATAGTCCTGGAGGGGAGTTTTAGCTTGAACTCCTTTAACACAAGTTAGTCTATTTCAGTAGTCACCCAAAGACAGCAACAAAGTGTCAGAGAACCAGACAATTGTGTCATTTGTCCTGCCAGACAATTTTAGCAGGAAGTGACAGAAGGAGGCTTCACTTGGCAAATCTGAGAGTAATTTATTTACACTGACAATTCACATGGCAAATAAATCATTTAAATTTAGAGACTTAAAAATGATAAAAATATGTTAAATAACAGCAGAATGCCCGCAGGTCCTTGAAAAGTCTTAAAATGTCTTAAATTCACTGATAATGGGGAAAAAAATAGATGAAGACCCAGGGTCTTCATCGCGCTGATGAAGACTCTAGTCGAAACACAGTCCATCAATACATGCTGTGAGTGTAAGTAAAAGTGTAGACTCACATCAGGGATAATCCAAAATATGACAGTTGTATTATTTCGATCAATGTTGCTGCTTCACTTAACACAATTGTAAAATCCTGCCCTGCATTTTTATATTCTTTCCTCTTTTATTGTGTCAGTTTCAGCTCCAGGCAGCTTTCAGAAGCTCTTTAGAGTCTTAGATGTGAGCGAAACCTGCAAGCACAGCATTTCTGTTCTCTATGATATGACCAGCTGGTGAATGTACGGTTGAATGAGTCTTGTCCTCTTTTGTGTGTCAGATTTGAAAAGCGTATCTACATCCCTCTGCCGGAGGAGCCGGCTCGGGCCCAGATGTTTCGTCTTCATCTGGGCAACACGCCACACAGCCTGAGCGAGGCCGACCTGCGGCAGCTCGCCCACAAAACAGACGGTTACTCCGGCGCTGACATCAGCATTATTGTCCGGGATGCTCTCATGCAGCCTGTTAGGAAGGTCCAGTCTGCCACCCACTTCAAAAAGGTGACATCAATAGAAATCCATTTAAAAACTATGTTAAATCTTCAAAGCTCATGTCTGTCAGATCTTTGTTATGGTTAATAATTCTCCCATTACTATTGAGCTTTTTCCTTGTTCTTATTCTGCAGGTTCGCGGCCCATCCCGAAGCAACAACCAGGTGATGGTGGATGACCTCCTGACTCCTTGTTCCCCTGGCGACCCTGCAGCCATAGAGATGACCTGGATGGATGTGCCTAGTGATAAGCTACTGGAGCCCATAGTCTGCATGGTGAGAAACACACATATTAATAACCACACAGAAATTATCAGTGCTGCAGCTCGTCATTTCAGATCTCCATAGTAACAGCTACACAAGATCTAAAACTGAACAGGAGCTTCAACATTTTTGAATGAACACCCCGTCCATAAACCTACCTTACTTTACCTCGGAACAAAATAAATTATGTAAACATACAAGTTTATTCATTCTCACAAACCAATTGTCACATATACAGCCACACCAATTAAAACAATTACATTTATTTCTAGAAATATAAGCTAGTAAAACTGAGTAAACACACAACCAGACAAGAATAAGGAGCAACAGAAGCTCAGATTATATCTGTGTGCTCTGCCTTAAGTAGTCAAGATTAAGTTTGGGAAACAAATGGAGAACATTTCTGTTCTTATGACTGTAGATAGACTGAACTGAATAAATCCAAGCAATACACAACACTGTATAACTGCTGAAAGGAAACCTGTTATTGCTGCTGAAGTTACATTTAATTACAGATAATGAATCATTTTAAATTGTTTTAAGGAAACAAATTAATTATTGATGAGGTCTGTTTGATATAAATGTCATGTCAAATATTTAAAGTCTAAAGAAATTCTATAGTATTTTCCCAAAGTCACATCTTTTCCACCGGAGCTGCAGTGATGGGATGAGAGTGGAAAAGCTGCGGCTTCAGTGAACCACTCCCGTGCGGAATAAAATATATTGATCACAGTTAAAGGGTAACTTCAGTGTTTTCCAACCTGGACCCTATTTTGCCATGTTTTTGTCTATGCGACAAATGGGAACAGCTGTTTTCAAATAAGTCCAGTATTGAGTGAGACTGCCGCAGCTTAACCAGCTGCCATGTAATCCTTGTGGGCTTTTGTGCACCATCAGTTTACATCCACTAAGAGTGCTTGTTTTACCCACTAACAGGCTCAGATTAATATTATAAAGTGTCTGACAACTTATGGGAATGATCCCAACAACAGTCAACCTCTTGTGAAAGAGTAAAATCCTTTTTGTTTAAACAGACACAGTGCCAAAATTGCCATTGCCAAACCCACCAGTCTCCATTTACAAAAACAGTAATTTTAGCATGCATAAAGCCAGCATATTTTCACAACTAAGTGGGTGAATTAAGGGTTTATTTCAAACAAACCAGAGTTGGTGATTGTTGAAACAGTGGAAAGTTCAACCAAGACAGCTATTCAGTTTCATTTTGCCTCTGTCAACTTTGAATGAAATGTGTTTTTTGAGGATAAAATTACTGTTTTTTTAAATGGAGTCTGGTGTGTTTGATGATCTTACTCTTTAACAGAAATGTCAACCTTTGTTGGGATCCTCTCCACAATGATATCAGACACTTAGAATAACAATCAGAGCCTGTCAGTGGCAAAAACGGAAATTTTGAGTGGGCGTAACTTGATGGTTACAGAGATTACATTGCAGCCTGTTTTGCGGCTGCTAGCTGCAGCGATCTTGCTGAATACTTGACCATTTTAAAAAATTGTTGTTCCAGTCACTTAGACACTAAAACATGGAGGAATAGGGTCCAGATTGAAAAATACTGAAGTTTCCCTTTACCCTGCCACTTTATTATTGTTCATCAAAACCTTGCTCCACAGCACTACTCTCAGTCAGTGTATGATAAATGATCTGTAGTAAGCTGTCTTTGAGGCCACTGTATAGTAAAACTCTGACCCTGGATGAAGGAGAATTGAGTATATAAAACAATGTCAACCAAAAGTAACTTGTATCTCCTGTCTTTTGCAGTCGGACATGCTGCGCTCTCTGTCCACTACCCGTCCCACAGTCAACACTGAAGATCTCCTGAAGGTCAAGAAGTTCACAGAGGACTTTGGGATGGAGGGCTGAGAGACAGAGTCCTGCCCCACCTCTCCCCGGTCCACGAGAAGGGTCAAACTGTTCCTGACAACACTCATCACCCCCCATCCCCCAACTGCTGTACCATCCTGTAGGCTTTCATCTCTCAGCTGAGCGCTTGGTTCACTGCCTCTCATGGATTTCAAATAACAGACTGGTCTGTTGGAACAAAAAAATGAAAGGGGCAAGAAATCTTGTATTTCTTACCTCTCATCATCCAGGCCAGAATTTTTGAATCCCTGGAGGAAGTTGACTAAATGCTACAATAGAAAATCTTGGTGTGATTTGGTAGTTGGACAATAGAGCCCATGTCTTACCCTCATTTCAGATGTTCAGTTACAAAGCAGCCGCTACAGTGTATTCACCACAAGAACTCTTCATCTAACCTGCATTTGTGCGAGGAAAGCTGCATTTGAATCTAAATGCATAAAGTTTGTCCCTCTCTGAGCCGATTCTCTCTGACTGAAGGACTGTACATTTTGTTGCCATCGTGCACTTTGCTTTGGATCGCAATGAAGGACAGTGACGCTTAAAGAAGAAACAAAAGAAAAAGATAGTACTCCTGCCAGGCATGCGAGTGTGTGAATGCATCTACGTGTTTTTATGAAACTTGTGTGTCTTAATGTATTTGTCTATATGTTGGGAGCCCTGTTTATTTGTTTTTTGATGAAGAGTTAATCGATCATCACTGCCTCAGTGTCCCTCTACAGCTCTGTGTGTGTCTGCATCAGGCCTGAGCCTCTGTGCCAGCAGCAGTCTGAGTGAGGCGTCATGTTCAATATTTACATTACAAGAGATGTGCTTGATTGAGAGTCCAACACCTCATTCCCTCAATCCAAAAACTTTTAAAATATTTTTTTTAACTCTGTGGTAAAACTCAAGTTGCTCTTGAGAAAACAGTCTCACCACAAGGTTCATTTAGTAGCTATTCTGGAGCTTTCAGTCTGGTCAGGTGAGCTTCCTCAGCAGATGGTTACTTTTTGTGGTATTGTTAAATTTACTTTAACAGCTTCTCAATCAAGTTGGCTTAAATTTTTAGGTTGAAAGTTTATACTTGACCCTGGAAACAACATTTAGTTGTTGTAGGTCTCTTGATTATCTCATATGATCTTCATCATCACAGCTTTTAAGCCAGCATTGATGAGAGGTCCATGAAATGCCCAGAGGGGATTCTGGGCAAACTATCTGCTAATAAAGCTCACATGATGCGATCAAAAGCTCAGACTGTTTTCTGAAGTGCTGTTTCCAACTTCAAGGATGAACCTCAACTCCAGTCGCTCTATTAAAATCAGCTGAAATTAGTTTCTGCACTGCATTTCCCAGAATACACTTCTGTGAATGTCTGAATCTTGGATTTTCTTTTACTGAAGTTTGTGTTGCAGTCTGTTTTTCTTCCCATTTATGAGAATCAATCAAGCACATCTCTTCAAATCTGAACATTTTGATTTTGTCTTGTTTGCCCTGCCATAAATTGTCCAGCAGTGTTACAGAACACTATTTACGCAACCTGTTCGATCCCATCTGACATGTAACTTTACTGACGATAATTGACGTACAGTACGTTTACACTTGAAGTATTTATTTTGTTGATGTCTTGAAGGAGCTCCAGTGAAAATCCTGTT
>JAPZEB010000023.1:6707343-6724787 GCA_029783705.1 Chaetodon striatus | reverse complement strand
ATTGCTCTCGGATTTAGTAAGCAGAGGAGGAAAGGACACAGTACACCCATATTACCATCCACAAGCATATAGTGTTGTGTGTTGTTAATTGTGAATAGAAGAAAAGGCCTATTTCATATGTTCATCAGTAGGTTACTGCGCTTTCAACCCAATGGGCAAATGAGTAAATGTTGGCAATGTACATTGCTGTAAACCATGAATATGTTACGTTTGTATGTCATTATGTACGGAATATGTTGAAACTTTGGGTTTCTTCACGTTTCACAATGGTTGACATGTGGCCACGCCTAGGCACAAACACCACTTGTTTATGGTAAGGAAGACATCATGATTTGGCTTAACATATGCAGTTTTAGTGGCACTATCCTGGCAGAAAATGTGGTGATGTCTCGATGAAAAATGACCGCTTTTAATGGCACTATCCTGTCTGGAAGCGCAACGCTGTCTCAGTAAAAAACAACTGCTTTTTGTGGCAGTATCTCGGCTGGAAACATGGCAATAACTTGCTAAAAAAACAGCTGATTTTGTTGTTTGTTGCACCCAAACAGTGGTCTAAAGCTTGGCATCCATCTCTAACCCTCATGCAAGCCACCAACCCCCACCACCTCTTGATGACAAAGTTAGCTCATATACTACATCACTTGAGAAAGGTTGATATGACACGTATGAAACATACAAATGTAGTGTATTTGTGGTTTGCAGAAATGTGCAGTGCAATGCTAACATTTTCCTCTGGTGACTGGGCGGATACTTTGGTCAGTTTGACATATTAGAGATTAGATAAAATTAAAATAATTAGTAACTCCATAATGAAAATAATCATCAGTTGCCTGGATTGAGGTAATTAAAAAAAAAAAAAAAAGACATCTCAGTTTATGTAGTATGTACACAATGGTGTTTCTGTGTGTCCGTCTTAATACTGTTTCTGTACATACATATGTAACATCGTACTACATGAGGTTATTATTGTTAACAGTGTCTTTCTCTCATCACCAGGCTTTGCATCAGAAAAATGTGGAATGTGCCAGAGTTTATGCAGAGAATGCTATCCGGAAAAAAAATGAAGGTCTTAATTGTCTTCGCATGGCGTCTCGAGTCGACGCAGTAGCCTCTAAAGTCCAGACTGCTGTCACCATGAAGTCGGTAAGTCACTGTGTTCAGTCACCTCACTGATACCTGCTGCCTATACGTTCCAAACTTTGGATTATAAAGCAAATATTCTTCTTATAACCACATCATTTTGTCTTTCCAGAATAAGACAATTATATTTAAAGGTATTTTTTCCATCAGGTGACCAAAAACATGGGCCAGGTGACCAAGGCTCTGGACAAAGCTCTGGCCTCCATGGATCTTCAAAAGGTCTCTGCAGTCATGGATAAGTTTGAAACCCAAGTCCAGAACCTCGACGTCCACACCTCAGTGAGTGGCTGCAGACTATGTGCATCTGTTCTTGGATATGTATTTTCATACAGTGTTTTGGTTAAGTCAATGCTTTGGAAAACTCTGCATGGTTAGATATTCCATAGTTTTTTTAAGTAGTAAAAAAAAATTAAACTCAGATCCGTCACTGTCTTTCCTGCATCAGGTGATGGAGGATTCCATGAGTTCAGAAATGACGCTGACCACGCCTCAGGAGCAGGTGGATGACTTGATTCACCAAATAGCAGAGGAGAACGGCTTGGAGGTGATGGACCAGCTCAGCCAGCTGCCTGCAGGAGCCTGCTCAGTTGGTGCAGAGAGCTCAAGGAGCCAGTAGAAGGAGGACCAGCTGTCTCGACGGTAAGGACCAGTGTCTGTACCTTATACAAGACAATAATGTTACCTCCCATAACTACTGAGTTACAGCTCAGAGGCAACATCTGTGTGTCTGGCTCGTGTTTCCTTAGACAAAATACTTAATCTTCCCACTCTTTACCTGGTATATTCTTTTTATTCTCTGGCACTGAGCTAATAACTAGCACATGAAGAGGCAATTTTTCAGTTAGAATAGAGCCTGAGATCAGTAAATTAGATTATGCAGCACTCTACTACCCCCACACACACAACACTGTTGTTGTGGTTGCAAAGTCATGAGTGAAGACAGAAGGAGGATGTTGTATTAATGTGATAAGAGTCATGAGAAAAGTCATATGAGCTGTGTTTGGGGAAGTAGACAGCAGTTTGTCATGTTTGACATAAAAAAAAAACAACCTTACAGTTACATTAAAAATGGGATTTTGCAGCCTTAACTACAGCATATTCACAATGCACAGTTTCTGTTGCTGCCTCCTCGTAGTTTGTGGTAATTGGTCATTAAGATTTTGGTTGACGAAGAATATCTGCAGTTTGACAGTGTTACTGGAAAAATAATTTAAAGATTTTTTTTCACCAAAAACAAGTTAAATAATTCCTGTAATTGTTAGTCAATCAGGGGCTGTCTTTAGTTTTCAACAGATTTAATCATTTTTATTTTTCATTGACACTCTAGATTAATGGATCAAAAATTTGATCAAGAACTGTTTTGATGGTATTGTTTTCTAACATATTCTGTATCAAGCGATTAGTCCAAAAATAGTTAACCCATTAATTGATCAATAAAAATATTTTTAGCCCTACTTTTAGAGCTAAGTTAATCTATCTTATCAACCCAAGAAGAGCTGCTTAAAGTAATTGTACTGATGCTGATATCAGTGGTGCTTCTCTGTCTGCTGTGCTATTGTGGTGGTCTTTCCATATAATCACAAGTTATTGCTAGAAAAGATAATAGGGACACAACACAGGGACCAGCATGCCAACAGGGTACAAAATTAGCACCATTTGCTAGCTAAATGCTGGTAATATCTGCACGTGGTTTGTAGCTTTGCTACATGCACCGACCAAAAATACAATGGTAATCAGCTGGTAAAATTTGAATATTCACTAGCCATTTTCCCGGTGGACAAAAACATTCATTGTGCAACCTGCATGCCAACCTGTCCCATGCAAAGTAAGCAGGTGTTGAAATATAGAGGCGTTGTTTTTACCTCATTGCTGACAGATTTCTGGATAAAGGATAACATGTAACATGACAGCTGAAAGGGGAACTATGTATGTTTTTAGAATTCATACATGTTATTCTCTGTCTAAGACAGTCCAAAAATATTCGTGAACATGAAGAACTCTTTCTCAAATCCAAAAACTAGAGTGCTAAAACTCACATTTGTGAATTTGTGATGTTGTCATGTATAAAGTCTGGAGCTGCTCTGTAGACACTGAACATTCTGTGGTTCCACAAAATCAGCCTCCTTTTCATTGTCTATGGAGCAGCTTGAGTTATACTTGATGTTTCTGCCTTTGAGAGAGAGTAGCTCATGTTCACAAATATTAAATGAACTGTACTACACCATGGAAATAACTTTTTTGGATTCTTACTTTAGGTGGTGTTTCCCTTTAACGTTGGTAAAAGTTAGTCAAGAAAAGGTTGCTGTACATTAATTACCATTTTTTGAGCCCTTATATGTAGAATGGTGATGTGATTATCTCTCACGCTGTCCATGCACACACACTGGTGTAGTTGTGGTTTGCTGAAAAATTTGACATCTCAATTGCAGTATCCACTTAATAGTTGCATGATCAAAGCTGAGCATACGCCATACTTCAGTGATATAAACAGTAAGATGTATCTAAAATCTGGGGGGAAAGCTCTCACATAGACCTCAGCTTCATGTTATCTTGCTTAATCTTATTTGTGGCTGATGAATAGTGAATGAAATAACCTCATAAATTAAAGTACTTCATCACATTGGTGCAAAAATAATTAAAAAAAAAATCTAATACTGCCATACATCAGGCCTACCAATGGATTTCCAACCTTTCCCACAATGGTCTCATGCAACTAGAGATACTGAAGAGATGTCTGTATATGTAACAGTGAGGCAAAGTCTCTGGAAGCCGACATATTTATATTGTGTTACAGTGTATTTATAATCATGGATGGATGCCTAATTGGGCCTACCAGGCACAGGCTCAGGGGCACAAATCGTCAGGGCCCCCCTGTCCTTCCTGCAAAATGTCACTCAAGTTACCATGTACCAACCAGGAACATACTCAATATTTCCACAAAGCAACAAAAATGACAATAAAATAAATGCAAAGGAACAAGAGATACACAATTACTACGAAGATACAAAAAATGACCATAAAATTCATGCAAAGGAACTACAACAAGACACAAGATGACCAAAAAAAACACAAAACAACCTCAAAGAGACAAAAAAGGAATGTGAAAAGTATGCAAAAGAAACTACAAAGACACACAAAATGACAACAAAAAGACAAAATGAACGTAAAAGAAAAAACAAACCCAAATGATCTCAAAAAACGATATCATTTGGGAACTACAAAGAGATGCAAAACAACAAGGAGACACCAAGAGACAGTGCCACAACAAGTTGTACACAACTGCAAAGAGACACAGGACAACAAAAAACACCAGCTCAAAAAAAAAAAAGCGAAGCCACCCCAAAGTCTGTGTATGGAGCCTTTTGCATACCTGAGCCACCAATGGGCCCATAGTCTCACAATCCACCCATGTTTATACTCAGATTATCCATGCATACCATCAACCACCTGAAGTCATCATTCAGATCTCCATGTGTATAATGTAATGTAGTATTTGGGGTAGATTGTCATCAGATGTTAATGACAACTAGAGGGAGTGTTTTCCCCCAGTTCATAACAATAACAGTTTGGAAATGTAATTCAGAGCACTGCACTGTTGTAAGGCTTGTATCTTATTTCAGGAGAGCTCTAAACAATAAAACTCTCCCACTTTTTTCACACATTCCAGGTTGGCTCAATTGCGGAACTGAGGGCTCCTCCAGGAGAGGCGACGGCGCTTACAGCTGTGCGAAAGCAGACGAGTTTAATGACGGCGACAGGAGCTGTGTGTTTCTATTGAACTGTTCCTACCGGGAGGACTTAATGAGCCTATCGATTACCATCCCCCTGCTCTATAAATACACACACACACACCGACTAGAAATAAACCACCTGAGAAGGCATGGATCTCTGTCTGGTTCACCTTCCCATTTCGATCCATCTATTCCTGTTTCCATCTTCCCCTCTAAATCCCCACTGGGTCTCATTTTACCTTTTACATCTCCTTTTCTCCCTCATTTTTTCTCCCTCTTTCTCCATTAACACCACCTTCTCCTCCTCCTGTGGCTCCACTCACCAGTTCTCAGATCACATGCTTTGGGATGTATGCTTTGTACAGAAAACAACACATTTTACAAACTGTATAATTTACAATGAAGACAATGGAAAGGTTTTAATAAGCAGTTATTATTTTGATTATAAGGGGGTTGGGCGTCCCTGACTCTCATATGGTGCAGGGTGGGTTAAAGATGTATCTATGTGTTTTAAAGTTTTTGTGAGGCTCTGTCAGTCAGAGATGGTTCAAATGGATGGATCTGTTGGGAGGAAGGAGACATAAATTTAATGGGGAAAAAATATCCGCTTTTGCATTTTGGTGTTTTGCATTTTTTAAGTTAAAAATAGACACTAACAGTTTCACTCCATCAGATTCATCCAAGCAAAAATTGCTACGTGACATTGTACACAACGAAGGACAATCCTCAAACCTGTTGTTTCTCAGCGTCAAAACGAATTATTTTTGTGTTCTATTTTCTTTTTATTTAGATTTGCTGTTGATTGTTTCTCATACTTGTATTCAGATTTTTTTTGCTTTGAACGCCTTATTTGGGATGCAGGTGCTTGCATAGATGCTTCCCCCCTCAGTGCCTGAATAGGACAGTGGTTTTAAATAAGCGAAGAGCAGCAAACTGAAACTCAACATGGGTCGGAACGAGGAATTTTCCGTTCCTCTTCCTGCCAGACAAGCCTGAGATGTTTCTGTCGTGATCTTAGCCAACTTCACTTCAACGCTGGCTGTGATGAGTGTGAGCTGTCACAGGGGGACATTTATTATCTCTTTAAATCTGCAGAGTGAAGTTGCCTGATCTCTTGAAGCTCTCCCTCTGCAACACTGAAACCTCACACAGATATTTTTGGAAGCTTCTCTATCTCAAAATAATCACCCCCACCTGTCTCAGTCCCAAACCAAACACTTTCAGGAGAAGACATTTAAGAGCAGGGATGTACATGCTGGATTTTTTTTTTTTTTTCATTTGACAAGTATCAGTTGCTTCCCATAATTTGCCTTGTACACCATGTAAACAATGGTAACAGTGTGAGTTAACAGAAGACAGGTTTCTTTTCTTTTGTTTTCTGAGATCATAGCTCCATATTGAGATGGCTGTTAAGAGATTTCACTGGATTTGATGCCTCCGTCTTTGATTGTTCAGTGTAAGCGAAAGGGCAGGCAGGTCGAAGCCTGACCTCAACCTCTGACAGAGCAGCTTCACCTCTGATGTTATCCATTTTTTGTCCATTTTAATACAGGGAGGGTTTATTTTTACTCAAAGTTCAGCAGACTTTGCAGCACTTTTCTTTTCTATATTTATCTTGTGGAAAATAAAATCTTGCCCTCTGACACAGTCTCTCATTTGACTTCAGTGGTTTGGGTGTTGAGTTCAGACAGACAATGGTTAAATTGATGTGGTTGAGCTGTATATACAGCAGTATGTGTCACTTCAAATTTTAAGCAGCAGTGGATGGCATCAAACGTTTGAAGACAAAGGATTTGGCTCTAAATGCAGCTTTCACAAACACTTCATAAAATCCACTTGCTCTAAAAAGTTCAGCAGCCTACTTTTTATCCATGAGGAAAGCTGCCACACAATTTAAACGTGTTTTACTACGTGGACGTCCAGGGTTCCCAGGGTCATGAAAAACCTGGAAAATTCATGTAATTTTATAATCTTGTATTCCAGTTTTCCAGGCCTGGAAAAGACGAGGGATATGTAAAATCCGTGACAGTTTTGGAAAAGTCATGGAATTTTGTTGTGTAATGAAATCAATTGTTACAGTTATCTTCCGTGGATAACCTTCCATGCAATGTGGCCCAGTTTATTTTCTGTAGCTGTTGAAGTAACAGAGCTCTACTGTGTGAAGTTTTTGCGATTATCATGTACATTTGAACATTAAAGAGTTTAAATCTTGTACATTTAAATATCACTGGGCAAATGAAGCAAAACATCTACTGCTCCATGTCCATGGTCTGCCCATAATAATACAATTAACATTTTAAGTAAAGCACACTTCTGTTAGTAATGTCTGCTGGGAATGGTCATTGAAATTTGTATTATGGATCCTTGTGGTAATGGAGTAAGTAATGTAAAAGTTTTAAAATTTTGTCCATGAATATGTGTGGGAATCCTGTAATATGTGGACATCTTGAAATAGCATTTGAGTTAATGTAACTGAATTTGCTTTAAAGGATGATTGAATGAAGTTGGGTCACCTTTAATGGTATCTTAACTAAGTTACTTTGGTGAGCTAATAATGCAAACAAACAGACAACATTCAACACTAATAATCCATCATATAAATACAAAAAAAGTCATAAAATTGCAAAGAAACTAAATTAAAAACTATATCAATGTAAAAACAAACAGCTATAAAAGGTTTACTATATAAGAGTCCAACTGCCTCAGGACTATATACTTCTTTTGAAACATTAATGTTATGGTGCGTTTGGACCATATGTGAAGCAAAATGTCTCCCTTAGGTCATTCACCTTAATTTGACAGGTGAAGCATTTTTGCAGTTAATTTTTTTTTTTATTTGTCCAAAGCAACCATTCCACTGCCCTACAGAGGTTAGCTAAGGCATGTCCAAAAAAATGACGCCACATGTCTTTCAAAATATACTATATATGATGCCTCACGATGGCAGAGCTATCATACAGTTTCTAGACATGCACCAAGTTGGAACTAACATGTTTTTCTAAACAGCCCATGTCTGCTACCTAATGACAGACATGTCCTCTTAGGTAGCAGACATGGCCTCAGCAAATAAGCGTGGAGTCGACAGTGAGGGCCGCCTCTTTCAGGAGCGGAGGAAAGTAACTACTTCTTCTATGAAAGATAAAACGGTTGTGTTTGTCTCATTTGGATTTTTTTATAACCCATATGATGTGAGAAGCAGTTGGCCCCCATGGAATTTTCACATTATCTTATCTGGACACCCCTGTGTTAGCCACAGCTAGCTAGCAGCATTTACTTTTCAAGCCCCTTTCCCACTATACAAAAAAAATCCACACCTGCTTTTGGATGTTATGGGAAAGGTTACAATCAGCATTCACACCCAGGTCAAATAATTCTGCAGTACTCACAGGTATGGAAAGACGGTACCTGAGTGAAGTTGCTAATTTCGCTACTTTTAGTCCTTTTACCATTGAGATCAGGCCCCTAGGAAGTGTGCCAAGCTTTGAAGCCAATATTAGTAGTGGCCAAACAGTGGTACTGCATTGTCTGGGGTCTGTCACGCAATGCCCTGTGGCCCAAAAAGACTTTTTTTCTCCATGTCTTTCATTGTGGAGGAGACTTCTGTAACTCACTATATAGGTTCTTTTGAGCATCAGAACCCCAGAGAAATGACTTGTTTCACCATCAGGGTTTGATCCATTTGGTCTGATAACATTTTGACAGTCTAGAAGAGCTGCACGATTAAATCTTTTTATCCCCATACAAGTTAGTGGAGTGCTAAACCGGAAGTTAGCCACTTGGCCAGCAGAAGTCGGCTGCTCAGCCACAATTGTCTGCACTTGGCTGCCATTAGTCTCTAGTACGCTTGCTGTATGGGCCGCCAATAACACCCTGATCATATGGGTAATTTTATACGTGGCAGTTGACCCAGTTTGGCTTCATGTGCCACTGAGCAATGACACGCCACCACAAAATATCAGCCGTCTTTACCAAAGCAGCGCTCAAACATTGTTCCAAATTTCTCTGCAGAAAATTTGAAAAAGAGACTGAATAAGTAACATAAATATATAAAATACTGTAACATTTTCACTGGCCTTCGGGCTGCTTTCTGCTGTTTACTAACCAGTTTTCCAGCCTATCCATGACACACCGGTGGAAAAAAAAAACAGAAAGGTATACTTGTATGCTGTAGAGCCATGAACACAACTCTGGTCTACTGGTAATGGGGAAGGAGTCTATAGCCTATTTTAAGTAGGTTTTCTTGTGTTAAGAAAAACTGCCTACACACGCTAATTTTGGTGTAAAAGGAGTATATGAATCCAGATACGTTCCTCCAAATTGTCTTGTTATTCCTCTTTTCTCTGTATGTTTATCAGATGGACTACATCAGCCTCAGGTAAAGTGCAATTTCTTTTTCATTTAAATTGTGCTGCTCAGTGAAACTTCATGTATAGTCACATCTCTGCATTGGCTTCTTATGTACTTGCACCTTCTCCAAATATAGTTTCTTCAGTCTGGACCTCACTTCTTCAGGCAGGTGGGGTTTCACTGGGAGACTGCCCTCAGTATTTATAAAATCCTGGCTATGGTCCTGTTGTTGACATACTGTTGCAGGGCCATCTAGCCGTGGATAACCTTGTGTGGACTGGTGCTACACTGGAGTTTCAGGACAAGGATTAGTCATCATGGCTGCTCTCATCTCATTTGCAACACAACACGAGGCAGATCATAACCGCTGCCCTGAGTTGGTTCATGAATATTCACACAGATGCAGTGTGTTCATGCACAGAGGCAAATACAGGCTGCTGTGTTCTCTGTGTAAACAATTGAAACTGCAGCACAAACAGCAAATGATCCTGCAGTTTCTCACGGAAGCTATTATTGGGGAAAGTCTAAGGATGGGCAGTGGTGGAATGTAACTTTAGGGGCTTTTTTGCATTCCTCTTCACTTGTTCTCTGTCCCTCTCTCCTGCTCTGTTTGTGAAATAAGTCATGAGGTAAATTATCATACCATGGGTAAATAATTAGACAGCCCAGGGAGGGGAGCAGCACAAATGCCAGGCAGGAAATGTGCGTGCCTGGCAGCCCCATAACAACTGGCTGTCGCTCCATGAAATGTCAAAGAAGAGGCCAGAGCGATCACCCCAGCAGGTTGTCTTGGCGTGCACTGAGTGTTTCCACTGTGGACTCCCCCGCCTTTTCTTTTTCTGGAAGCCTTGACTTACCCATGGTGACAGAAGGAGGACGCACAACTCATGACAACACAATAGATGATAAACAAGCTGTCCCGCGAATGACTTCAACGCACCGAGTGGTGACAGTTAATATCGAGGATAAGCCAAGGTGGTGTTCTCTCTGGGAAATACCGTCCCGATGACCTCGCTGACCCTCCAGGGGGAAAAAAAACTGGAGCTTATGAATTGAACATGGCTTTTGAATATGTGAGTGACTCCCAGCAGGAGGCAGTTACTATAAAAAGGGATGCTCGCAGGATGACGCTGACAGAATGGAGTTCCCCTTTAACGCCACATTGCCGAGATGGGTGGCAGTTTCAGGTTTCATGGTTGTGTCTGCTGTTTGTGTATGACAAATAAGCAATAGCCTACTTGGCAGCAGGTTTGTAACTGGAAACTACTCAGGGAGTTCGGCTGTGTATGTTTGCCTCTATGAGCATTATGGATCAGTGTCACGAGATACTACAGGGATCAAAGGTCAGGGAACAGAAACTGACACTGAAAGTCTGGAGTAAGAGAGAAGCAATGCAAATTCAATGTGTGACAAAGACAATAATTAAGATAATGTGGAAGTGAGAGTTGAACTGGAAGCAGTGTCAACATAAACACCAACAGCCTGTTTGGTACACATGACTTTGTAAGCTTTATTATTTGCTTAATTATCACTTCATCATTATGTTTCTGTTTCTAGCGTTTCCGCCATTTTACTTAAGTCAGGAAATTAAATGCATGTCCCCCTGTGTCTCTGTGTGATGGGTAATCCCTAGCTACCCACCCCCTCCTCCCCAGCCTCCCCCCAGTGGGTACAAATCAGTGTTCCCTCTCCCATGTGACCGCCCCTGCTTATTGGCTGAGGGACAGGGAGAGTTGAGCTTTGGGCCGCTCCGATTGGATTAATGAACTGTTTCGTCAAGGTAGTCAGTGTCACCCAGAGAGAAACAGGAAGTAGTGGGATTTTTCTTTAAAAAATAAATGCATACGAGTTGTCATTAGTAAGTCAATGCGTGTACATGACAATTTAGAGAAACAATATTACATCAGAAATCATCAGTCATTCCAGTGTGCAAAAATATTACAAACCCATATGAATAACATGCATTATGATTATGGCTGGATTGACCCGACAAGCGGCCCTGGGAAGAAATGAACTGCTGGGCCCCTCATTCACCCCTGCAGATTACATGCATGCACAGGCATACATCAAGTTGTATTGAATTGAAATGATAAAGCAAGACCCAACATGTGGCAACTCTGGAGATCCATGCAAGGCAGATTAGCTTATACAATACAGGAGTATGATATAAATGGTTTATTTCTACTCTGTTCTCATACTAAAATCTAATACAAAACGTATGAGAAATATGACAATTTCCTGTGGTTTGAATTTACTGAAGGTCATATAATGGCTGGATCACACTGTTATAAGGGCCTGGGGTAAAAATGATGTGTTGTTGGGCCCCTAATATCACACACAAGATAAAATGCTGTTTTGTGGGAGCTGTATTGTCTGTACAGATTATTGTTTATTTTCTATTAAATAAAAGTAAACAAAAGCCTTGTTTTCATTTAGAGTTGTCAGTTTATAAAAATAAATAGGGGGTCTGCATTGCTGCTGTGTGTAGTTACATTTCTGGAGAGTTGTATGTCAAGCTACAGTGTAGGGCAGGCATCTACAGAGAGCCTACGCCAGTGACATTCGACTAGTGGCCCCTGTCGCATGGCCTCCGAACCATTTTTGTTCACTATGTAAATAAGTTCATTCACAATAGGATTTTTCTTGCACTTTCAACGCAAATAAGGTGCCAGGATGCATAAAAGCATCAAAATAGAGTTTCTTTATCAAAATAGTTCAGGGAGAGGATCCTCCACACTCCTAACAGAGGTCAGGGCTACGCAATTAATGTCCTCAAATCCTAGAAACACTCCTGTGTACACCTGATCTGTGCAAAGCTTTAGCAACTGGCCCCAGGCCACCTGTCATGTTGCAAAAGTGGCCCCTGGGCAAAGCAACTTCAGTAACCCTGGCCCATGCCACTGATGTAAAGATCCTGCTTTACTGCCCCCTGCACCACATGTACAAATCTTGTTGCCTCCAGCCAAATTCCTATAAGGTTCAGTGCAGCCGGTTATCCTATACTGGATTAACATATAATTTGAGTTAATTTGTGGTCATTTTATAAAACATAATTTATTGTCTCACCATGTGAGCACAATAAAAACAAGCTCTTAAATATAAATTCTGACACACAAACCTAAATTAGATAACAATCCAGGACCTGTCTTAACTGATATAATTTCTGCAGCTCATTAAATTAGGCCTCCAAGCACATCTAGCCAGTTGTTAATCCATCTTTATATTACTGAGACAAATAAAGGGGTTTATTTTGGTATGTCATAACCGGAAGTCAGAGTTTTGCTAAAGATAGCTTTGAGGGAACAACGTTAGCTGTGAGCAGCGAGCAAACGGCAGCTGAGCTACGATGCTCTCAGTTTCCATCAACCGGGGAGACAATAAAAACGGAAGACGAGGCGAGGCTTTGGTTTATCGACACGGACATCTCATCACCAAGTAGACAAAAGGGAGGCCGTGAGAGACCTGTGTGAGTGTGTGTGATTCCTGTGTGCCCGGGGCTGCTGCTGTGGAGCTGGGCTCGGACAGGACAGGGCGGGGTGATGTTTAGGTTCCGGTATAAAGGCAGCGAGAAAATGGGAACCAGACGAGATGTGGAGCCGGCTGCCGACGCTGTCGTTTTATACCGGAGACTAGAATGAGAGGTTTACCGTCCTGGTGTAACAGGGCGGCGGTGTAACCGTCTGGGGGAGGCCGCTGGCGGGGGAGAAGCGTGTCTCTGCGGCGCCCCTCCGCCCCCTGTCCGTCAATAAGATGAGGACGCTATTTACATTCTGTTGTCTCTTCCTTATTACCGGCGGAGCGGACCGGGCGTGGGCCACCGGAAACCTAACTGTCGACAGCAGTAACGACACCAACCTGACGGCCGACAGCAGCAGCAAGTATATCACAATCGGGGACGGGTCATCGCAGGAATTTGAGTTTCCTGAAAACACCAACGGCGTGATTGTAATCTCCAGCCAGTACCGGAGCGCCGCGGCGAGCAGGAAGGGCCGACAGAGCTGGAAGCAGACGGTGACGGTCCGCTCCCTGGACCCGGAGGTCCTCTCCATACTTAACGTGACGGATAGCGGCCACGTAGGACCAGCCAAGAGCTACATTATCAGTATCCGCTCCGGTCTCCCAGGCCGGGCTCAGCTGCAGATCCAGCTGCTGGACCTGGACCAGGATTCGGTGCCGGTTCTGATCGAGGAGAGGACGGATTATTCAATCAGAGTGGCGCCCGGTAATGATGACCCGGCCACCCGGCTCATCCAGTCGGGTGGCTTGTCTCATTTCTCTGAGAACCCTGTGCTGTTTGCCTTGCTGCCCCTCATCTTCGTCAACAAGTGTGCCTTCGGGTGCAAGGTGGAGGTGGAGGTGCTGCGGGGTCTACTGAGGAGCCCGGTGCCCCTGCTCTTAGGGGTGCTGGGTCAGTTTCTGGTGATGCCTTGGTATGCCTACTGTGTATCCCGGCTGGCCTCACTGCCTAAAGCGCTCTCTCTGGGACTGGTCATCACCTGCTCTGCCCCAGGTGGTGGGGGCGGCTACCTGTACAGCCTGCTGCTTGGGGGAGACGTCACCCTGGCTATCTCCATGACCCTGGTCTCCACAGTGGTGGCGGCAGCAGCCATGCCTTTGTCATCAGCTCTGTATGGTCGGCTCTTGGGTGTGCACGCTGCCCTGCACGTGCCGTTTGTGAAGATCCTTGGCACCCTCCTGTTCATTGCCATCCCCATTTCTCTGGGCATGCTGGTCAAGCTGCGCCTGCCTGCCCTCACGCGCGTCCTGCTGGCACTCATACGACCCTTCAGCTTCGTGCTCATTGTAGGTGGCATCTTCATGGCCTACCAAATGGGTGCATCCATCCTGGCCAACGTCCGGCCCCAGATTGTGGCAGTTGGGGTGACGGTGCCTTTGTTGGGGCTGCTAGTTGGGGCCATCCTGGCCAAGCTGGCGGGCCTTGCCCCACCGCAGAGGAAGACTGTCAGCATAGAGGTGGGCGTCCAGAACAGCCTGCTGGCACTCGCTGTCATGCAGCTGTCCTTCCGCAGGTTGGAGGCTGACTTTGCGTCCCAGGCGCCCTTCATCGTGGCCCTCAGCAGCACCTCGGAGATGCTTCTCATAGTTCTGGGGTACTATGCTCAGCGCAGGTTGTGTGGGTCTGCCATCCCCAGGAGTGACGCCTGATTGTAGCCACAGTTTTTTTGTTCTGAACTTTTTTGCAGAATGAACTTTTTCAAACCTGTGGAAATTTGGTGTCCCACAGTCAAGGCTACGAGACACACAACAATCACCAATCTTGTCATCACTGTTGTGGCACACAGGACAGTGAATGGACTTTTTTTTTGTGTTTTTGTCGTTCGTATTTTTCATGAAAACCAAAGGCCTTTTACCCCTCTGAGACCTTTTGTGTTTATTTTACAGTATGTACTTTTTAAAATCAGATTATACTGTGAGGTACTCAATGTAAATATTCCTAAGAAGAGACATACCTATAAAAGAAAAGATATTTTTCTACCAGATTACTTTTTGTAATCAAAAAGCAAAGATTGATTTGCATCATGTTTACAAGAGGTCCATGTGTCTTAGCCTGGGGAGAATTTTTGGGGGTAAAGTGGAATCATTTGTGAATCAAACCAGAACATGATGATGATGTTATGAAAGTATTTGCTACTGATTGTGTTTCCTGGATCTGCGAATCCATGTACTTGAATATTAGACAGGAGAAGTGAAGAAAAAGTAAATAAAAACATTGTTAAAGCAAGCTTCAGTGTGTTCAGAGTATATGTGCAAAAGAACACGTCTAACAGGTCAGTGTCGATAGAGCGCTAACAGGCTGTTTGTTATATGAAGAGTGAGACCAGGCTGAATTTCACCAGAACACCAACATGTGACTGTTTGCACACAGGTGGTAGAAAGATGGACCAGCATAATCTAAGAGTGGCATCGTAGTATGTGTTGAAATTCCAATGTGGAACATATTAAATTATGAATATATATAATAGGGCTGCAACTAAAGACTATTTTCATTGTCAAGTAATCTTTTCTCGGTTGTTTGATCTGTAAAATGTCAGAAAATAGTGAAAAATGTTGATCGCTGTCTCCCAAAACCTAATATGGCATCCTGGAATGTCTGCTATTGTCCTCAATCCAAATATATTCAGTTAACTGTGATAGAGGAGTAAAAACAAACTAAAAAAAAAAAACAAAACACATTTAAAAAGCTGAAGTAACAGAATTTCGACTCTAAAAACATCACTCAAACCGATTAATTATAAAAGTAGTTGCTGATGAATTTAATAGTCAAGAACCAATCGATTAATTGTTGCAGCTCTAATATATAATGTTTTTAAGTCAAACAATTTCATTATTTCATATAGCAGGAGAGGCCATCGTGTCCTCTCTGACTGTTGTCTCATTATGGAGAAAAAGTAGATGTATTCAAGTACTTGGAATAATTCTGGGATATTTGTACATAGTTACAAAATCATACAAAATAAGAGAACACAGACAGAGGGCAAAGTCTCTGCAGATAAACACACCACAACACACAGAGTGCATCATCGGTGATCACTAAGAGGCATTACTTCTGTGTGAGTCTATGCAGTATTTTTCTAAGGAAAATCATGCATAGAATACCTTTAAGTACATTTTGAGTGCCTTTTTACAATGGAGGTGAATGGAATTGAGTTTGTGCTGCTCTTTGTATTAAGACAGGTGAAAAAAGTGGAAAGGCTCAACAGTAAAACGTCTCTGTTACTTTACATAACCTACTGAACACACTGTCGACAGTTTCCTATAGAGACCATTTCTTTGGTACAAAGTGCTTTGAGTTTAGTGTTTACAGTGTGGTCTGTGGATTATTCAAAGTATTGAGAGCATTGTGTCTTGACAGACATGTTGCTGTAGGCTTTTTCCATATGTATTTTTTTCTTACTGTATCGAGCACTACATACTTCCTTTGTTCGGGTTGGTGGCAGACATGTCTGTGGCAGAAAACCTGGGCAAAAGAGACCAAAACTATGTGAGTCTCCTGAAAAACTATGTGCTAGGTGCTAGTTGAGGTAAGTGAACAAATGTGCAAAGTGATAGAAGAATGCAGAGAATCACAGAGAGTAGGTTAAAAAGAAGACTAGTCTGTTCAATGACAGTGACAGTGTGGGATGACGTTCCTTTTAGATAAGTAACCTATTGTACCAGAGGCCAAGGTCCAGTTTTTATCAGCTTACTCTTGCTGAGGTAAACTACTGAAAGCAGATTCAGAATTCAGAATATGTGCACATTGTTCACAGTGACCACACTTCCCTTTCCTGTCTAAGAAATATCTCACAGCTCCAGTCAGTAAAGGGGAAGGCTTTATATGCAGGTATTTTTATGTACAGACCGCACTTCCTGTTTACGCGTTGAGAGCAACAGACTTTTATGTGCCTTCATTAACACACTTGCTGAGGGGGCTGATGTAGTGGAAAACAAGAGAGTTCAGACCTGCTGTTTTGGCCCAGCAGATTTAACTGAGCTCTCAGGAATGTAGCACAGCTGTAAAGCCTCCGGGCCGAGCAGAAGTTGTTGGGTATATAAGAGTTTCACTCAGTGCCGCTGTGCTCCAACTCTGGTGGCCGCCTCACAGAGAGAGGAGGAGTGGTCCCCTTCTCTGTTTGTCCCAAGGGAATGATGACTGTAGGAAGAGCAACATGATCTCTCTGAATCATGACCGCTTTATTTTCCCTCATACGCTAAACACGAACCTTTTTGTATCATTATTATTGATTTTTGTCACTCGAGGCATTTGTCATGGACGGAGCTGTTCTCTGACCTACATGGATGTATCTGTAACTAAATACATTTATGCAATCAGTGGAAACTAAATGGATTAGACCAAGGCCGTAGCCATGAAATCAACATTGGAGGGGGGCCAAATCTGCTGGAAAGTATGCCCACCCCACAATGAAATAAAAAATCTGAAAACTCATTTCCTATTATGTCACAATCAAGTACAGCTATACAGTATACTGTACAAATAAATCAGAGCTGCTATTGTGTACATAATTTACACATGCAGTGCAACCATAAACTGTGTAAATAATGGACGTAACTACCGTGACGTCACCCATTGGCTTGTAGACTGTCATTCTGAAGACTTTGAGTTCAGCATTTCGGCCTTTTTTGAGCCAGAAATGACTACAGTTGGAGTCAAGGGTGGAGGTGTGTAGGAGCAATAGGTGGATCTGACTCTTCCCCACACTCACA
>JAPZEB010000023.1:6683377-6697695 GCA_029783705.1 Chaetodon striatus | reverse complement strand
TGTTGAGAACTGACATATTGAAACTGTCAAGAATTTAGTTTTGTTAGTTTTTCTTGTAAACAATAAACAAAAAAAATCATTTGTATTTGTTTGTGTCTGTCTAATGCAGCCACACCTTTTGAAACACAAAAAAGATTTTTACAACAAATATTTCATGATAATATTTGAGATTGTGTAAAATTTTAAGGGTGTCCGAAAACTTTTTTCCACCACCGTAGAGTACCTTTCAGACTTTTAATACACACCATACTTTATATGTTTCAACTTCGTGCTATGGATTCTTTGTTTCTCATCCAAAGGTTTTTATCCATAATCCTCATGCTCGTGGTCAGAGACCTGTGGCCCACCGACTGAGCCAGAGCACACAAGACTCTGACATCTCACTCCTCAACATCAACCAGGCAGTAACTTGTCTCACAGCAGGAACACTGGGACCAAACACCACTGGGGATACACTATTGGTGGGATCCCAGACCAATCTACTGGCCTATGATGTCCATGACAATGCGGATATATTCTACAGAGAGGTGAGTGTAACAGAGGAGAATAAGTGGAGGGATACAAAATACAAAAAGGCAAAAATTTGTATTGCAGCTTGGAGGTTATTGCTCAACACGAGTGTTTTTTGTAAAATTTCTCCATAACCCTTTAACAACCAGGTATTATATTACACCATTTCATCACAAAATCAAGCACATAACTCTTTTGTATTCCTCAAGTGTTCTGGTGTCAAAAGGTCAACCATGATTTTTCAAAAAATATGTTTTCATAGTTCATGTTCATAAAGTCAGTGAGAGTAGAAACCTGTAAGTGTGATACATTTTTTTCATTCAAAGTATGCTGGATGCAACTGGTAACGAGTAATGTTGTACAGTCCGGTTTGACCTTATGATGGCACTGTTGTCTCAGTGTTAGTGTTTGTTTATATTAGCTGTCTGTCACAGTAACATGATGGTGCATCACCTGGGTGTCGGGCACAGTGCAGAGCAGTATTTTCTTTTGTATTGGAAGGTTTTGATGACAGATGCTATGGAGATGAAGTGGTACCTGAGGCTACTGATGATGAGAAGTTTATGTTTGTGCCACTTATGAATCAGATCACTTAAAAGCAGAACTGGAGCATGACAATGATGAGGCTAGCTCAGAAGGCATCATCTTTGCTCAAGACAGTGGTCAAGATACGGTCCAAATAGAGGTCCCAAGAGAAGTTAGAACTGATGAGGGAACCTTTATCTCAACTGCCTCAACCTTGCTATGCATGTAGTTTTCCTGGCCAGCTTTCTGACTTGGAAAGCCAGAAGATCTCTTCACTTTCCCAGAAAACCACAGCCCTCAGCTGTTCAAGCCATGGCTAGAAAAAAGGAAAGAAGAGCCACTACATTCAGAAGCTGATGATCTAAAAGTCATTGGTTTGTCCAGAAACAGAGCCGCCTCAGCTGAGGAACTCTCACTTATGTCCATGTGCACTTAACTGCAAAACAGTAGAGTGGTGCATGCAGTGTGCACAACCATGCTGCAGTGAGATGCGCAAGCAAGCGACTATGATTTAAGATTACTATGCTAATTATTTTGGCTTTGGTAGGTATCAGTAGATGAAAAGTCTAACACAGCCTAGATGGCAGTAGGCTGTGTTAGATATTACATAAAATATAACATGTTACACCAAAATATATTGAGTTTTGATGAAACATTTTTAATGACATCTAAAAATGATTGCAAGCGTGTCATAAATGGCAAAAAAAAATATTTTATGTTTGTTCGCAATAGTTGATAATTTGTTACAAAAACTTTACAAGCAACATGATTTGTAATCTGCTGTTAAAGACCAGAGGTTTGTAGGAATGTTTGAAAAAACACCCATGCCTTTAAGGGTTAATCTGTTTGTGGCTTTTTGGTGTGCTGTGTCTCTGTAAAAATGATTACTTAAAAATGGGAAGAAAATGTAAGAATGATTCAAGCAGCAGGGTTTACACAAAAGAGGAGGCTAGCTGTTGACACAAGTATTTTATCGTAAGGGACAATGTTTCTGTTTATTTTGCATGTGTGTGTTTAGGTGACGGATGGAGCCAATGCTATTGTGTTGGGGAAACTCGGGGACATTCCCAGTCCTCTTGCCATCATTGGAGGGAACTGCGCTTTACAAGGCTTTGACTATGAGGGCAATGACCACTTCTGGACAGTAAGAACAGCAAGACAACATTTTAATATCAGAATACATTACAGTCTGTCTTATATTCAAAACACTGGTTCCACAGCAGCATAACACTGCATAACTCACAACTCAGTGACACTTCTTCAAAGTGTAACTGGTTTACTTTCATTTGTTATATTTGTGCATATCCAACTTTTTTCTAGCTACTTATTGGACAAGATCATTTTCCTGATTTATCTGATTAGGACTGATTATTTTATTAAAGTAGACCAGTCAATGCCATTTTTTTTCATTCTGGTTATTTTCAGACCCTGTCAAGATTTCATGAATGGCTGAATGAACTAAATGGATGTATTCATGAAAGTCTTGTTTTTAGGTAACTGGTGATAATGTCAGATCTCTGGTGCTGTGTGACTTCACTGGGGATGGGAAAAATGAGGTAAGTTCTGACTGGCTGGCAGTCTGAGACACATAATGTGTAGTTACACCATCTGCAGTTTGATTCCAGAGCGCTGTTGCTTGTCTTCTTCATATCACTCTCCTGTTTTCTATATATGTATATCTCTTCTTTAATTTAACAGCTGTGTCAAGACTTGGCCAATATGATGAGTTCATTGATAGCTTGTCAGTCAAGATAATAGCCCTATGATTTTGCGCTGTATTCAGTTTCTTTATCTTTTTTACTTGCTTTCTCTATGCTCCACGGCTTTGTTGTAGCGTATTGAAACAAAGGTAACAACATGCTAAAATACATTGGATGGTGTACCCATTTAGCTTTGACTCCAGCAGGAAAGATGTCCTCTCTTGTTAGCAAAGAAAATGCAACTGTGCCCATTTGGCGATTTTTTGGTTTTAAACCAAACTCAAAAGGAGCGGCAGAGAACTAAACAAAGTGATTTGCAAGCTGTATGACAAACAAGTTAGGACTTAAGATGGACATACCACAAATCTCCAGTCCCATCTTAACCTCACCATCAGAATATGGAAGTCTGCCACTGACTCCATCCACAAAGAGCAGCTGGATCAAATCTCCTCCTGTGGCAATTTTTCCTTTTAAAGGCAACAAATAAATATGACAGTTAACGGTGGCAAGACTCTATGAGGGCAGTTAAACGTGATTAAAGATAACTTCAACAGTTGATCAATCATATTTATTGATGTCATGCCTATGTGTGAAGTATCACTCACTGCCTATAAGTTGGGACCATTAGAAGATATTGCAACGTATGCGTCTCCAGTCCATAGATATTTAAATCTAGGTGTGTTGTTCTCTTCAGCTTTTTTTTTTTCATTTCAGATATTGTTGTTTTTCTTAAAATAATATGGTCAGTAAGGGGATTCCAATATTGGCCAAGCCTAGTTGTGTCTGAACTTTACTAACTACATGAGTTTAACAAAAAAAATGAATTCATATTGATATGATAATTTGTTGATTTTTTTGAAAAATTGTCAGCTATTGTGTATTGTGTTTACAGCTCCTGGTAGGATCGGAGGACTTTGACATCATGGTATTTAAAGAGGATGAGCTTGTGTCTGAAATGACTGAAAATGAGGTAAATGGATGTGCTGTATTTCACTCTATTTAAACTTGCTGACTTGATGACAGTCGCACAATAATTCTAGAAATCATCATTGCATTGTTACGAGTCATATCTTGTATAATCTGTCTTTTGCTATACTGGGGCAAAGTAATATATTTGATAAGACAAGTTTTCCCTCTTCTCTTCTCCATGCAGACAGTTACATCACTATGCCACATGTATGGAAGTAGGTTTGGTTATGCTCTGGCCAATGGCACTGTGGGAGTTTATGACCGCAACGCACGCTACTGGAGGATTAAGGTGCCGTAATCATTCAAGATAATGGCGTCTTGGACAAGAGGGGCTAACATAATAAAAGAGAATAATAGACATTAGTAATTACATTTAAATTCTTTGACACTTGCTGGGTGTAGGTGTAATATTTGCTTGCATCAGCCATTCCCTCTCAAATATTTTGTTCTGTTTGTTCTGTTTTTGCCCCTCCCTTTTCTATCATTATAAAACAAACTGTCTTATAGCTTGGACTTAATCATTTGAATCTGCATGAGCAGGATATTTTGATTGATTGACTCCACACTATTTAAGTGCCATTTTACTTACAACTATACCTTAAATATAATTTGTCTTCCCAATCAGTCTAAGAATCATGCAATGAGCATCCATGCCTTTGACCTGAATGCTGATGGTGTGGTGGAGCTGATCACAGGCTGGTCCAATGGAAAGGTCAGCACACAACCTAGCAGGCCTGGCATTTAGAAACAACCTCTCACACTGAAGAAATGGGATTTGTAATTAGATTTTGGAAACAACACGTCTGTATCTCTAGCTGGTGTTTGATCACATTCACTTTAATTTCAGATTGATGCTCGTAGCGACCGCACAGGTGAGGTCATTTTTAAAGACAACTTCTCCTCTTCTGTGGCTGGAGTGGTGGATGGAGACTACAGGTTGTATGGACAAAAACAACTTATCTGCACCTCCATTGAGGGAGAGGGTATGTTTGGCTGTGTCTGCCTGTGTGTTTTTGTAAAAATGTGTTGGAACTTGTAAAATTTGGGCCATTTTGTGTGTTCTTGGATAAATATGTTTACAAATTCTGTCACTGATTTTTTAACCTAGTTTAGACCAAAGATTTGTAGCAACACTAAAGCATTTTAGAAAAATGTAGAAAAAAGTTACAGTAGTGTGAGCTGACTGGTCGTGGCTTGACTCTGGCTTGCTGATGGTGTCACCTGTGACTCAGTTTGTCAAGTAACCAGCAGCTGGTTTTACAAAGGCACATCAACTGTTTGAACAATCAGTTGGCTTGTAGCAAGGCTCACTGGTCAAGTCAGTTACAAACTGTTAACAGACGGCAGATTTGCCAGCTGTGGCATTTCTCTGACAACAGCCCTATGTCCCTGCCTGGCCTGGGTTTGTCTCATTTACATCTCTGCAGCTGTTGACATGTATGTTGGTCTCCATCCTCACATTGTGTTGGGTTGGGCCACCATTACGCTTAGTTGGAGGACTTAACAAAATCCTATAGACTTGGCCTGTCACCCAAACAGAATTCAGGAGTGTTGAATTTTATTTGTGATACGTTTATAGTTCTCTGACCTACTATCTAGTGCCCCATTCGGCCTTAGCTGTACTTTAAGCGTAATCTATCAGTATAAACACATAGAATGCACCCATGCCGAACATTATATGGAAGAACTGTTGATATAAGGTTAGAAAAGAATGTCATCAGTGTTGTAAATGTGTGTATCTTGTAGTTCGTGGTTACCTCCCAGCCAGTAAAGACCTTAAGGGGAATCTAATGGACTCCAGTGCTGAGCAGGACCTCATTAGAGAGCTCAGCCAACGCAGACAGAATCTGTTGCTGGAGTTACGCAACTATGAAGAGAATGCCAAGGTACAGACATTTATGACATCATTTATTTATTTTTCATGTAAGATTTTATTTGTTTTAACATCTTAACATTATACAGTGTCACAGTACAATTGTGACACTGTATTTGGTCATTTATTAATGCCATACAATGACATATTTATTTATTTATTTATTTATTTACACATTCTTGAAGAAAATTCAAATATAAAAAGCAAAAATAGATCACATGTGCAGGTGAGGTAGAAACCCATTACGGGCAAAAGGTAGATTCAAAAGAATTATTCCTTGCATATCATTTCATGACTATTTTACCTTTTTTGGTTCATGACTATGTATTTTAAAATAAGTTAGCTCATAATTTTTCATAATAAGATAATAAGTCATTTTACTGACTTTGAAGGCCTCCTGACACTTTTCTTGAGTGCTACCCTTGCATCAGATTCTCAACTTTGAACGCAAGATGTCACAAAATACACAGAATACACTGCAATCATGTTTGCTGAGCAAAATCCCTTTTTCCATTATTCCCCCACTTTCATTTTTTTCTTGTCATATTTTGGCCACATCCCTGTTTATTTTAGAGATAGCAGACTCCATATAGATAATCACAGGATCATTAGTTGGCATTGGGCTGTATATTATTGTATTTGCTAACATCCAAACAAACTGTACTGTTGTTTCAGGGTGTGTCAGAGACAAACAGTGGGATGGGTGTCATCCCAGCTAACACTCAGCTCCAGACAGCACTGTCAGTGAGAGCTGCTACAGAGGTTCAGAAGGCTCATGTAGAGCTCAACATTTCAACACCAAATGGTAGTGTTTTACTATATAAACTGGGAATGTCAAGCATGTCAAGGACTAAATAAATACTAATCAGTTCCTGAATCTCTTCTTAATCTTCTCTAGAAACTATCATCCGTGCGGTGCTCATCTTCGCAGAGGGGATATTTGAGGGGGAGAGCCACGTTGTCCACCCCTGTGCCCAGAACCTGTCAGGCTGTGTTCGAGTCCCCATCATCCCACCCAAGGACATACCAGTAGATCTGCACATCAAAGCCTTTGTAGGAGGAAAAACTAGGTAGGATGTGTGACAAAGTAAATTATGTGTGCTGTCATGTAGTGTTTTTTTTCCCCTGTGTAATTAGCACCTCTATTTTGTTTACCCAGCTCCTCTGCACATCTTTCTTTTTATCCTCTCCAGCACCCAATTTCACGTGTTTGAAATCACTCGTCAGCTGCCTCGTTTCTCCATGTATGACATCGCTGTTGACTCCTCAGCTGCTTCGCCCACTGGAAGGGTCACATTCAGTATCAACGACCGACCGCAGCGGGTAGGATGAGTGTCTCTCCGGAAGACAGAGGACAATAGGAAGCTTGATTCCAAGCAGTCTAATAGCATGTTCAAGGCAATAACATATTGATATATGTTTGCCAATTAAAATCTCTATGTATGTAATTGGTAATGTATATAATTGTTCACATGCAAGAGTGTGTGTGTGTCTGTGTGTGTGTGTGTGTAGGTGGTGATGTGGCTGAATCAGAACTTCTTGCTTCCTGAGGGAGCAGACAGTCCTGACATCACTTTTAATTAACTGAGAGGAGGGGGACTTTTGTCAATCAGTATGGCCAGTAATGGACAGGTAAAAACACACAAAACAATTAAGTGTTTAGCAAAAGTTTAATTCACGATCATCAGTGTTCAACACTTTTTTTTGCGCTTTTTTTAGCCAGCTTTGACTTTAAATTAACAAGAGAATCAAATTTCCAAGTGCTTGGACTTCATAGCTCAAACACAAACATTTAATATTTAAGTCACTGTGATTAGCCCATACCAATGAAATCAATGGGACTCGTTGTTAATTTAGCAATGATAATAATGATGATAATAATAATACTGGTACAGAGTTGCAGGCCTGTAAAAGTCTTCAAGAAACGCAAGCAAGTCCAGTTTCCTACGATATAGCACTTATGATTACCATGACCTGGATGACTGAGAACCTTCACTGACTTAATGAATCATACCACACACAGTACTAAACTTGTCTTGCATCAACTTGTCAAGTAGCAAGCAATTATAAGTAAAATAGACACAGTAAGTACTAGTAAAAGGAAATTTAGTTACATTGAATTAATTATGCATAGTTTGTTTTCTGTGCTCATAAAGGGAAAAGTGACTGTATAAATTCGTAGTTTACCTTACCAACAGTAAACAAAACATTGATGTTAGCTTGCACAAAGCTACAATAGCTCTTGGCATTTCCTCTTAATTCAGCTCAAACCAGATGGGTAATTAAACTCCAATGTGCCCAATCAGATCACTCTGAGAACAGATGACATAGACCTGGCAGGAGATCTGGTCCAATCACTCGCCTCCTTCCTTGCAATAGAGGACTTGTCAGCAGAGGCAGACTTCCCTGGCTACTTTGAGGAGCTACGCACTACACTCACTGAGGTTTGACTGTGATGAGATTGAAATCTCTGCTGTTGTAAACAATGTATGCTGTGTAGTACACTAATACTGTGAGACACAATACTTTCTGTCCATTGTCACATGCACATTGACCTGTACATTTACTACAGTTTAACTACAATTTTGACTTCAGCAGTTCCCTGTGTACAAAGCTTGTCAAGACTGACAGAAGCAATATGAAAAATTATTTTTTATTTGTCAGGGAAGAGAATGCAGTTATTGTTGTTGGAGCTGTTTAATGTTGAGTCTAAAATATCTGTATGCTAGGTGGATGAGTTCCACTCTGTACATCAGAAGTTAACTGCAGCCATGGCGGACCATTCCAACTACATTAGGAACATGCTGGTGCAAGCAGAGGATGCTCGCCTCATGGGTGACTTGTGAGTAGCCATGATATGATTACAGTATGTTAAACTGGTTTCATTTATAATCCATGTTAAGAAAAAATACTATAATATGTGAAATAAAGGCCAACACTTAAAAATCGCTGTAAATAGACGTTCTCCACAAACATGTTGACATTAGCCCCTTTTACATTGCCTTTTTAAGGTGGGAATTTCAAGTTGTTATGCCACCTTGTCTTTCTGTTTATAAGATGCAATTGTAGAATGGGGGGACAGAGTTGTTTCGCCTTTAATGTTGCTTCCCAGGGAGTAACAGTGTCAAAACAATGTCTGTATAAACAGGACAGCTGACAGGATGGGATCATGGGCAGCACAAGTTTGATGTTTCGACAATGTATTATGCCTGTGACTACTGTGGGAGATTTAAAAAGTACCTGATAGCAGTTAGCAGCTAACTCAAAGACAAAGAACAGCGGCCAAAAATGTCCTCAAATTGGGAAAACAATGAGATCCAGGAGCTCCTTACCCTCTGAACAAAGGATGAGATCAGCTGCCATATAACAGGGACAGTAAATTATTGTTATTGCCATGTTATGCCATTGTTATTGTTCAAAAAGTATTCCCGACGCATATGTTATATGGCACACTAGAGGCAGACATTGTTATGTTAGATGTCGCACCTGTCAAGCCTCTTTTGCTTCCATGATGCCAACATGCCGTCTAACATCACATGCTAGAGTGGCATGATATCGCTATTTTTTGGTTCTGTGTGTAAGAATTGCAAAGGCAACATAAAGAGAGGACTTTGTAGGGACCCTGTAGCGTCAGCTCTATCTAAAAAGGGCTATTGCTAATAATTTTCTATGCTGCATGTCATTCAGTTAAGCCACTCCCAGAGCTGATTTATTGTGCATTCTGTTTAAAGGCCACAAAAAGAAAAAAAAACTTTTATTAAAATTATTTGTGCCAATTACTTTTTTTAACCATGAAAATTGTATGTATTTTCTGGGGAAGTCTACTGTATTACAAAAAGTAAAAATTAAATACACTCAGTTTCCAATTTATTAGGAACACCAAGCTAAAAGTAATGTGGTCTTATACATCCGTACCACAGTAAATCTGACCTTCATGAATGTTATAATGTTCAGTTTATCTTGAAACTGTTGATACAACTTTATGCAGGGTCCAAAATTAGTGTCCAAGATTTTCCATTTAGCGAATAAATCTCAGAAGTTTATCTGCCTACTGGTGGGTAAATGTTTGTCCCAAAATAGTCATGTAATAAAAAACTATGCAGAGAGTCTTTACTGCGTTTTGGTGTCATATACGTGTTGGAGTTTGACACACGCACAAACACACACACACACACACACACACACATATATATACACACTACCAGATGTTTTTTTACGTGCATCTAAACAGTGCAGTGCCTAGTTTCACAGCACCGTTTACAGTACGTGACATCAGCTACTCCACTAAACTTCCCGATCGCTTGCTGATCACTTGCCCTCAGTTTGCTGCTAGCTGCTGTACTTTGTCAGGTGCAGAAGGTTAGACTTCATGGACTGTGCAAAGAAGAGGGCAATTATGGTGCAAAGTGAGAAATCTGATGAGGAAGTTAAAGTTGATTAAAATTATTAAGCATCTAATAGGTTTACAGAACCTTCAAATTTACCCTTACATTTGATCCTTAAGTACATTTAAAAGCAACTACTTAAGTAGAATCTTAAGACTTTTTTCTTTTTCTTTGCCTCTTTAAGTTTGTATTTAGCGTTATACCTTATTATATCAAAGAAATGTACTGAAACAAATGTATACGTGACACAAAAAGGTGATTTATTATTTTGTCCAGTAAAAAAATATGCCTGACTGGTGGAATTTTTCATCTACCAATCCCCTTGACCAGATGGTCAAAAAGTTAATTTCAAACACTGACTTTATGGACATTTTGTAACCTGTAGTGGCGGTGCTGTTGAATTGTATTGTGTTATAATGAAAGGTGTTTCTAACATTTAGTGTACTCTTGCTGATATTAATGGGAGGGGCAAAATATTAGCAATGCCTCTTCATGTGTAAAGTACAATGCTATACATTTCAACTGAACCACAAGCCTCCAAAGCAACCACCAAATTCAATCAAAGACACCTCTAAATCTGTGTCAGTGAAAAATGAGTATATATTTAAGCCTATGCATATAAAATCAATAAGAGGACCAAACCAACTCGATGTTAATCTCCCTCTTTTCCCCATACCTTCTCTCTGATTGCCTCTCTTGCCCTCTGCAGGACAACAATGAAGAAGCGGTACAGAGAGCTGTACGATCTAAACAGGGATCTGATCAATGAGTATAAAATCCGCTCTAACAACCACAATGCACTACTGGGCCGTCTCAAGTCTGTTAATCAGGCTATACAGCGGGCTGGTAGACTCCGAGGTATGTTACTCTGTGTGTGTGTGTGTGTGTGTGTGTGTGTGTGTGTGTGTGTGTGTGTGAGTGAATGTGTAAACACACTAAAACAACTACAAATCATTAACAGCAGCACTTAATGTGGGCGGACAGGCATTAGGTCAAGCCTTTGTGTAGAAGACAGAGGAAGTTCATGTCAGAGACTGTCTAGCACAATCAATATTATTATATCTGGGTAGGTTTTTGAATGAAATGCATCTGTTTTCTGGATCTAGATGTTTGTTCTCTCTAGTGTTTGTATGATTTTACATCATATCCCTTAGAGCATTATCAGTGTCCATTTTCTGGGCTGCAAAGCTTTTGCTCACATTGTGAATATACAAAGCTTTGATGATGTGGATGAGGAGCTACTAATGCTTTGGAGAGTACTTGAGTTTGGCTCACTCTAGCTGCTCGACTGGAATGCTTCTGTTTTACCGTCTCCTATAGCTTTTTTTTTGGAAGCATACAACATGCAGCGTATTGGGAAAACACATTCATGACCACATGTTATCATTTTGTATGCTGTCTTCAGATCTGGCTTTGAACTGTAGCTGGCATAACTTAAGGCATTTTGCCTCAAAACATCAGTTGGTAATATTAAAGCTGTAGTTGGTAACTTTAAAAAAAACAAAAAACAAAGCTTTTGTCATATTTGCTCAAATATCAGTCATATTTGATTTGATTTGTTAGAATCCAATGCAGCTAAAGGAAAACAACCAGTGAGAGCCAAGGAGTCAGTAATGCACCTGTTCATCATAGTAATCACTGCATTTAACCACAATCAAAATGTCAAACTAGGCAGCGCTGATCAAATATAAATTAATTCTGTTATTTTATTCCCCAAATGTTTTCAGAAACATATTTAAATTAGTAGTGTGTAAGATTTAGGGGGATTTAGGGGCATCTAGCAGTGAAGACTAGTGATTGCAACCAGTTAAAACTTCTCACGGTTACAACTTCTTCAGTGATAACTGTTAAGGTGATTCAGGTGATTTAACCTGCTTGACAACCTGAATAAAGCAGTTTTATGTCTCAGATCAGTGTTTTTCCAACACTGTTAAGCATGTTGGAGACTGGCCACTAGCCTAGCACCTGCTAATGTGTGTTTACCTTTTTTCTCTGATAACTTAAGAGTCAGATGTTAAGGAGGTTTTTACCGGGAGCCAACTTATCTGCAGTGGTCTCTTCTCTACAAAACATACAGACCCAGTGATTTAAACTGGTTAAAAACACTGAATAAAGCAGTTTTACCTTTTAAAAAAAATCTGTGTTTTTCCAACGCTGTCATAATGGTGGGGCTGCTATAGTGGGCAACGCAAAAATGCAAATGGCTCTTTTGAGAGCCAGTGTTTGATTTGTCCATTCTGGACTAATGTAGAAACATGATGGTGCAACATGGCAATCTCTGTGGATGAGGACCTGCTCCCTGTGTAGTTGTTAACGGCTCATTCTAAGGCAACAAAAACACAGTGATTCTTATTTTCAGGTGATTATACCCCCCATTTCTATCAATATATCCCCCTTAATCCCACATACTGGACCTTTTAAGTGTATTTTTTTAGCAGTGCTTGGTTTTGGCTCAACTGTTTTCAACATGGCGGCTGGGCCACAAACCTTCTCAATTTACAGCTAAAGAGTACACTAAAATACATTTCTGAAAACATTTGAAGCGAGAAATAGGCAATGCAGTAACAGAATTTTGATACATATTTGATTTAGCACTGCCTAGTTTGACAGTTTGACCGCAATTTACTAACAGTGAGTGACATGATTGTCTGCTGTGTAAAGACTCCTTGGCTCTGATTAATTGTCCTGCAAATACCATGAGAGGCACTACAAGAAGGAGGAGAAACATAATTTTATTTTACAGATTATCTGTCTGATGTACCGCTGTGTGGATATAGTGACAGTTTCAGCAAATACAATTAAAAGTAACTGTTATAAAAGTTACCAACTACAGCTTTAACTTTTTCTTGTTTGTTTTTTTGTTTGTTTTTTGTTCATGCTAGTGATGAAACATCAAAAGTCCAGTATATACTTACTGTATTCAACAATTATAATAAAGTACATAGGGGTATCCGTAAGAAGAATAAAATAGGCAGTTAAAGGGGAACTACAGCCATTTTCAAAATGCAAACAGATAATTCCTACTTGCAGACAGTCAGAAAGTATTAGTTAACATGAACAACTCTCTCCCAAATCCCAGAGCCAGAGTACTAAAACTCAGATTTGTAATATCATAGGGTATAAGATCCGGAGCTGCTCTATAGACAATGAATTGGGAAAGATGTTAGAGATGACACTGGTGAGTACATTTTCTGTTTCAGAACTGAGAACACTACAACAGAATAAAGCATGTGGGTATAAAGAAGAACACAAACATTTTGTGGGTCCACAAAATAAGGTTCCCATTCATCTTTTATGGAGCAACCTCGGACTTAATACTCTATGACATCACAAGTTTGAGACTTCCTTCTCTGATTTCTGGCTTTGAAAGAGAGAAGTAAATAGTTATTGAATTTTCGTTGTTCGTGAAAAGACATATTGGAATTCTTTATTTAGGCAGTGTTTCCCTGTAGTACTGATTTTTACTATCAAATGACAATGAATACATGTAGAGCATAGGAGCTTTAAAGCATTTGGGCCATTGTCTTCTTACATTAATCTGTCTGTTGTTGTTCCTCCTTCTCTTCAGTGGGTAAGCCCAAGAACCAAGTGATCTCTGCCTGTCGAGATGCCATCAAGAGCAATAATGTCAACACACTGTTCAGGATCATGAGAGCTGGCACTGCATCTTCCTGAGGGTGAAAGGAGGGGGAAGGCAGGAATGGACAAAGAGATTGAAAGTACAAGCACAACTGATCAGTACTGTGTTGTCGAACTTGATCTAATGCCAGCAGGTTCCCCTGAATGATGGGACGAGAACTACACTTGGACATGGATAGGGACCCTGTTGTAGCCTTAATCTTTTTCAATGATTTAGGAATAAGCAACAGCCTGGCAGCACCATTTGGCACCAGCTCCATCATATTTAAACTGTACGTAAAGCCTGGTATTCTGCTAGCTCACAGAAATAAAATGCTGACCACAGGCTTAGTAAAAATATCCATCTCAGTCGAGCTCTGTGGCTGTTTGGAAGAGCTTGATTTAGTGATTTAAAGCCTAGCTAGATAATTGTCAAATTGGTGTAGGAGTGGCAGGCAGCAGTGAAATAACTGTTTAGAGAGTTCAGCTGGACAAAAAGTGGGAGTGGAATATGGAGCTAGACCAGTCTCAAAATGAATAAATGCATTTACATTACATACAAGTACATTTGTGAATTTCAATTGCACATATTTAAAACAAGAATTATTTGTGTTTATAAATCTTATTTTTTATATGTGTATTTTCTTTTACTTAAATATGAAATGAAACATATTGTGTGTGTTTGTGTTTTGAGTCATATATATATATATATATATATATATATATATATGTGTGTGT